>PVJA010003914.1:0-90643 GCA_004027025.1 Myocastor coypus | reverse complement strand
CCAGCCTGCCACCTCATGCCTTTGCAGCCTTAGATGAATGCGTGACAGAGCCGCAGCCTCACTGGCCTTGGCTTTACCTCTGAAAGATGGCACTCATTGTGCCCCTCCCTGGCACGGTTGTTGTGAATTAAGTCCAACAAACCATATCAAGAGCCTGGCACATAGGGAATGCTGGGAAGTGCTAGACCTTGCTACTTAGACCTTCATCTCTTGGTTAGCTCTATTCTCTCTGCCCTCTCCTCTGCTTCCCTTCTCTGAAGATAAGAGAACAGGGACTCGGGAGTGCAGGGCAGAGGCGAGTGCCATGACCCAAGGATCCGTTCTAGTGAGTTCAGAAATGTGCCTGAACTTGATAAGAACCCCCCGGGCTGGGTGTGCATTGTCACCCGTCTGCTCAGCAGCAGACTCTCCAACCCAGCTCCCTGCCTCACAGGGACAGACAAACGTTCCTCAAGGCAAGGCTTAAAGAACAAGGCTTTGAGCTCCTGGAGCAGGCTCTAGGGAGTCAGGAGCCTCAGCCTGTGTGTGTGTGTGTGTGTGTGTGTGTGTGTGTGTGTGTGTGCCTGTTTATGGGGTACTTGAAAGAGGGAAACACCGCAAAAGGGCAATCAGAGAGATGGCACCAGTGCAGCAGGGATCTATCTGACTGGATCCCTCCCACCCAAGGGTGAAGCAAGGCCCCTGTTTCCCGTGCAGATATGAACTAGGTTTCAAGGTCCAGATGATCTAGAAAGCATCCATCCTTCTGTAGCCAAAGCCACTGTCTTCTTTCTTTCTTTTTTTTTAAAGAATTTTTTTCAATTTTTTAAAAAGAATTTTTATTTTTTATTTAGTATTTTTCTTGTTTCAGAACCTTTAATTTTTTTTATTTTTTATTTTTTATTTTTTATTTTTTGTCTTTTTGAGACAGGGTCTCGCTATGCAGTTGAGGCTGGCCTTGAGCTCACTTTTGTAGCCCAGGCTGGTCTCGAACTCGCACCAATCCTCCTGCCTCAGCCTCCCCAGTGCTGGGATTACAGGCGTGAGCCACCACGCCCGGCAAGAACCTTTATTTATTTATTCACTCATTTTTATGGCTGGCTCAGCCCACTCCAAGGGCAGGGCTGGCACAGCATGTGGTGCCGGGGATCGAACCATGGTCCCTGAAGCCACCCAAGCTTTCCCAAGCAGGTGCTTTAGACCACTGAGCCATCCCGCCGGGCCCCAAGAATTTTTTATTTTTTTCTTGTTTCAGAACTTTTGTTTGTTTGTTTATTTATTTATTTTTATGGCCAGCTCAGCCTGCCCTGAGGGCAGGGCTGGCGCAGCATGTGGTGCCTGGGATCGAACCGCGGTCCCTGCAGCCATCTAAGCTTTCCTAAGCAGGCGCTTTAGACCACTGAGCCATCCTGCCAGGCCACTGTCTTCTTTCCAAGCTGCCAAGGCAGTGGGCAGGTAGCAGCAGCCTCCTGCTCCTCCGTAAGAGCACTTTCCAAGTCTGTGGCTGCAGCCCGGTGCACGGAGGAGGCCTCAGATGGAGCAGGACTCATGACTCAACCATGAAAATTGTCAAGGGGACAGAGAAAGGTGGCCAGGACTCTCCAGGATCCCTTTCAGAGGAGTCGTCGCGAGGTAGCCATTCCAGACATGGAGGCAGGGGGGGGGGCACTAAGCCCTCCAGCGTCTGGGCTCTCCTTAGCAGCAGACATCAAAACACACCATGCTCCTGACCCATTACACCAACAGGGCAGCAACAGTGACAACACTAAGAAACATTTTCCATCCCCAGCTCCAGTTCTGGTAATGTTTCTCTCCTCATTGCTCATTCTTCCAGTCTTTCCATATTTGTCAGAGATGAATGAATGACTAAATTCAAAAGAAATGTTTTTTAGTGAAATGTTTGGAAAATGACTGCTGGTATCACAATGACCCTCTTTCTGCTGTTTGTTTGTTGACTGATTTTTTTTTCTTTCTTTCTTTTTTTTTTTTAGGAAGTGGGACGGGAAAAACTTTTTTGCTTTTGAAAGCCACATAAAGGTCCAGGGCTATAAGACGGTGATTACCTGTCTTTCATTTTCTAAAAATGTTTCAGTTTGTCAAAAAGGTGTTTTTGGCAAATCTATACATACGTCTGGTTTAGATGGGTGAATCTTGCTTCGTAGATGCCTGTATGCAAGAAATGCAGCTTTCCTTTGTTTTCTTTAAGGAATGAGGTTTTTGTATTGATTTTTAGTTAGACTGCTGGAATCTTCATCTTAATTCAGGAATTAAGAATTTACAGGGGCCCAGCAGGATGGTTCAGTGGTCTAAAGCACCTGCTTAGGAAAGTTTAGGTGGCCGCAGGGACCACGGTTTGATCCCCGGCACTACATGCTGCAGCAGTCCTGCCCTCAGGGCAGGCTGAGCCAGCCATACAAATAAATAAATAAATAAGCAAACAAAAGTTCTGAAACAAGAAAAAAATAAAATAATTCTTAAAAAAAAAAAAAAGAATTTACAAATCATTTTTCCAAGGTTGTGGTGAGTTTCTGGGGTGCAATGGGCCCAGGCTTTGATCCCAGAGTAACCTGTCTGCAAAAGCACCCCGGGAGACCTAGACCTCTCCACCTCACCTGGGGTGGGCTCCCCAGATTCAGGCCATGGCTGTCCTTCTCACTCTCTGGTGCTTTCAGGTAGACGGTTTGGTTTCTTGGTTATTTCTCCACCTCTTGTAGGCAGTTCTGGGACTCGGCCACCTGCTGAAACAAGCAGGAAACTCCTGAACTCCTGGACAGTTGGGTGTTTCCTCCTGACAGTGTGACACCTACCTGGTCATTCCCTGTAGCACTTTCTCTGTGAGAGCTGTCTGGGTACAGAAGCCTTCCTGGTCTTGAGTCCCTCTGACTTCCTGGGGTTTTGTGTCTCCCCCCAGCCTCAGCCTGATCCCTGGGTGAGGAAATGGAGGCAGGGCCTACTGCTCTGAAACTGGCCAGTGCTTTCCCATCCTCCCTGCTCTGTTCTCTCCACACACCTGTTTTTTAGGAAACGTCGAACAGGCAGGGTGAAGAAAGTTCTCTTTCTTTCCCCAGTCTTTTATTGAATCTGTAGGAGCTAGACATGGGGATGATGGCTGGGTTGGGCAGGCAGAGAGCCTTGCCCTGCTGATGCAGCCCTGCCCCGAAGCTGTGGGGAGGAGGCCACAGGGCGAAGAAAACACTGGGAGGGACCGCAGCTTCAGACAGCCTTTCTGCCCCACCTAAACACTCATGGCCTTTCATATGGTGGCCATATGTCTCCTATTTTCTATGATAGTCCCCCGTATGAGAAATGTCATGATATTAAAAAAAAAAAAAAAAAAAAAAAAAAAGATAGTTGGTGAAATCTCCAAATAAATGTTTTAAATTGCCTTTGTCGAAGCCAGGCATGGTGCGCATGCCTGTAATCCCAGCACTCGGGAGGCTGAGGCAGGAGGATCAGTGCAAGTTGGAGACCAGCCTGGGCTACATAAGTGAGCTCAAGGCCAGCCTGAACTGCACAGGGAGACCCTGTCTCAAAAAGACAAGAAAAAAAAAAAAAATGCCTTTGTCGGGAAATTTCATATGGGCATATTAGAAACACAAAAGGGGAGAAGTTGGGAGAACGCTTAGTTCTACTGCCATTCGTGTGTGTGTATGTGTGTGTGTGTGTGTGTGTGTGTGACAGAGAGAGAGAGAGAGAGAGAGAGAGAGAGAGAGCCTAGAATGAACATGTGTTCCTGTGTCACACTGCTAACTGGAATAAGGCATTTCTCAGAAACTCTCAAGAGGAAGAGGAGTTACCCTGAGCCTTCCCAGATTTTTAGGGACAGTGGAAGTGCATCTGCGTCCCCATCTCACCTGGGTAACCAGGCCATTGGTCATACAGCTGTACACACCTACCAGCTTGCAGGCCTCGTCAGAACTACTATACAGGCCAGTTACACCTGGCCCTGGAGAAGCCACCACTACTCACTCATCCCTCTTGAGTGTTGCCTGTGTTCTGGCCCCTCTCCCTGAAGGTAGTACTCCTGACCATCCTACCATGAAAACAGTTTATAATCAGGCTGTGCCTCTGCTAGTGAGGAGCTCTGAAAGCAGTCCAGTCTTTGGTGTGTAAGCCACACTCAAGCCTGATGCTCGGCCTCCCACACACACACACATACCCTCCAGCTGGTCCCAGCTGCCCCACCAGCCTGCACACCCTCCAAAGCTGGGCCTCCACCTAAATTCCCTAAACATCACCACTCCTTTGTATGAGCCGCCTCGGCTAGAAAATCCAACTCAAAACAGCTCAAATTCACACACACACACACACACACACACACACACCCTGGGATCTCACTCTCCAACATGCCGATCCTTCCCACATCACACACCTCTGTGGGTCACTCTCAGCGTGCTTTCCAGCCCTCTCATCAGTTAGGTGGGTGTGGGTAGGGCACAGTGTCGCTAGCATCCTTCACAAGTATGGGTGAGGTTTTACGGACATTTTCTCCTGCAGACGGAGCTGGTAGCTCTCTCCAACCCCGACTGGGAAACCTGGGAAACGACATGCCCTGGTCCACAGAGTCAAGCCCCGACTCTCTCTGGCTCACCTCCTGGCATCCGCCCTCTTCTCCAGCCCCCACTGCTCCCGAGTCCATACCCTGAGAGCACAGACTTGCAGTTACTGTTTAATGTGTGTTGTTCCTTCTACCCAGAGGCACTGCCTACCCTGTCTGCCCACAGCAATGGGCAGCACCTCCCCCAGGAAGCTTCTCCAGACTGACCAGGCGGGGTCAACCAGTCTCTCCCCAAGACTCCCACGGAGACCCAGCACTCATTGCGGGAAGGTGGCTGCTTTGCCCTGGGTGTGCCTCAGAATCTCCTATGTGCCTCTTAACAAGGTGCACATGTCCCAGTGAACTAAAATTATGAGAGAGGTGGCCTCAGGGGCACAGCCTGTGCGGCCAGCCTGGATCTAGGAGCTTTCTTTCTTTGTGTTCATGCTTCTTTATTGCACTAGATAAGATCTTTGAGAGCAGCGATCTTGCCTCAGCCAACTCGAATCCCCCTGGCACCTGGGACAGGGAATAAGCTTGAGTGAACTTGACCCAGCGTTTGTTCCATCCAGTGAGTACATTATCTCACTCAGTGTCTTCGCAGAGCTCCTATGAGGTATGCTGTGGATCCCATTTATAGAGTAGGAGATGCTTGATGTAAGAATGAATCATAATTTCTAGAGGAATAATTGTTTTAGGGAAATTTAAATATGACTCATTTTAGAACGTGACTTTGCTTTCTAAATAAATCAGATTTTCAGTGAGCAGGGGCTTACTAGGTGTTTGTTTACTAGGTATGTCCTGAAATATGTTTTCCTCTGCCTTCACAGAATAAAAGTGACATCTCTGGGAGCTGAGAATGTGGCTTATGACACAGTGCTTGCTTAGCACGAATGAGGCCCTGAGTTCCATCCCCCATGTGAATGTGAACTAGGGACTATTTTTCCCAACCTCCTTTGTAGCGAGCAACTTCGTGTAAGGGGTTCACGGGCTCTAAACAGTGATTGTTTTCGCTACTTCTGTTTAACAGGCCTTTCCCTTCCCACCAGCTGGAAGTTGGGATGGATATGAAACCCCAATTGTTGTAAAGCCTGGGTCATGCAAACAAAGATTAGAGCTTGGGAGAAAGGTATGAGACAGCAGGTGACCGGTGACCTAGTGAAGCAGACCACCTTTGCAGAGAGGCACAGGGAATTGAACCTGCCTGCCACTGAATTCTACCAGGGTTTGGCTAAGTTGCGCCAGCAGGCCTAGAAATTGAAATCCTCCTGCCTCAGCCTCAAGTAGCTGAGATTATACATGTCTCCTACCACATCTGGACTGTCATGCTTTTTATATGAGGAAGAGATTTTTCTTTGCTTAAAACATTTTTTTTAAAATTTTGGGTGTTCATCATAGCACATAGACACAGATACAGCAGGTTTAGAAAATGTGCTGTCACATGCCTCAGATCTTACCGGATTTGGGACATAATGGAGAAACACACACAGAACCCACTCCATATCTTCAGGAGCTAAGCAAGGAGAAGGACCTGCAGGAGACGCACAGGCACGTGAGGGCTATGGAAGATTTCAGCACAGACCCGGTGCCCCCTTAGTACAGGGGCAAAAACCTCTACTTCAACACATCAGTGAAGCAGAAAGAGGAAGCTAGGCACGGGTGTGATTATTTTCTAGAAAACAAACCTGCCCACAGGGCAGAACCAGACAGAACTGACAGGCACCCACCCAGAAGCCCAGGGTGTGCAAGCTGAGGGGGCTCCTCCCTCAGAATGGGGGACAGAAAAATACCAGAGCAACCTCCATGAGAGGGAAATGGCTTTCCTGCTTCCTGCTCCTGGGCCCAACCCAAGACCCAGTTTCTAGCTGCCATCTGCTCTCTTGGGAGGAAATGACCAGAAGAGTATTTTCAATTATAAAGTCTCTATTTAGTGCCTTTTCTTTTTTTTTTTCTTTTCATACTACCTGGGAGCAAACTCAGGACCTTGTACTTGCCAGGCAGGTGCTTATACCACTGAGCTATCTCCCAGGCCTATAAGGTCTGTGTTTGAATCTAAAGGTGATTGTTGAAAAGCCCAGGAAGCAGACCTGTGGCCACCTACCTGTTCAGTTGCTCCTGAGCTGAATGAGGCCTTAGGCACCACAAATCCTGTGCCTTATCATGGAATTACTGGCAGGACCATCTTCCCTGGAGGTTCATGAGGGAGCAGTGGGGCTTGGGAAGCAGGCAAGACCCTCCAGCTCAAGACAGCTGCAGCACCTGGCATCCAATCCCAGCCTTGGTCTGACTCAGCAGGCTCCCCAGGAACAGTGCACCCACCCTCCTGAAGCATCCTGCAGCCTCAGACACCTTGGCTACCTCTGCCTGTCCATTCATCTCCTAAAGGTCAAGTGACTACCAGTTATCCAAGAGAGTCACGTACCCCAACATTTTTACGGAGACCTGACAATCGCTCCACACTGTTTTTTAGAGAAGTGACATTGCAAGCACTTAAAGGGATGCTGAACTCCAGACCTAGACTTCTTGGGTTCAAGTCCCTGCTCTGTACTTAATAACTGTAGCTTTCAGGCAGTTCCTTAACTTGCCTGCGGCTCTGCGTCTCAGAATTAAGTGGAGATGCTATTTCTTACTCCCCAGGACTGGTGTGAGGGGTGACAGAGCTGATGTACCAAGGGCTTAGCTTACATGATCCCAGATGTGGCTCTCATGCCATCTCATGCAATTCTCACAACACTGGGAAGTAAGTAAGAAAACATAGCTGCTCATCACAGAGGAGGAAATCAGGACCAGAGAAACTGAGTGACTCTCCTCAGGTAACACAGCCAATAAACAACCATAGGGTTACTCCAAGCTGGGCCTCTGAGCCCTACGACTGACATCCACGCTGCCACCCCTCCACCTCCTGGACCTCCAGTCCCCCACATTCCTGTGGCCTCCCACACATTCCAGATGCCTCCCAGCTGCCTTCCATGTTCCCACCCCCATCCCAGCAGGGCCAGGAAATGGTCTGCTCCCTGCCACACTCCCGTCCCCTTGGTCTCAGGCAGGGAGCCCGGCAGGCCCCACAGTGACCATGTTGGTGCTCGCTGTGTGGGCAGGACCACAGCCCCCTGCGCCTCTCCAGCTGGCCACAGGACCCTCTGTTATCTGCTGCTATTGCCATGAGGGCCTGGTCTGCACAGTGACAGAGGGCCTCTCACAAGGAGCCTATCAGACCCCAGCAGCCTGAGACAGCTGCTTTTCCATGAGGCAGAGGGGAGGGGTCCTTGGATAGCCGAGGGGGTGGAGATCTTTGTGGGCCTGGGAATGGCAGGATGATGCTTGGGGAATATATGTCCTGGACATGTAGGCAAACCCAGTGAGGCGTTCATAGGAGAGGGTGTGAGTGGCGCTGACTCCCCTCGCTCAGAGACCCCCACAGCACTTTCACAAACGCCCTCACTGCCCTCCACCCCACCTTGTCATCATCTCTGCTCACCATAGGAGCTGGAACTGCCAGAGGTCTCACCATGGGCCTCACCGAAGGACAGGCACAAAACCAGAGCCAGGGAGATCAGGCATTTCGGGAGCCAAACAGGAGCTGGCAGGAGCTGGCTGATTGCTGCCGGGTGGGAGCAGAGCCCCAGGATTCCAAGAGCTTTGGATTTTTCCAGAGAAGCTGGAAATTTGGATTCTTTAAAAATTGAACCTCCTAGTTTGTTTTGTGTGTGTGTGTGTATGTGTGTGTGTGTGTGTGTGTGTTTTTAATGTTGACAACTAATTTAATTTCTATTAAAGTTCTAGTGAACTAAACAAAACACATTCTTGTGCTGAACTCAGATCCAGGCTTCCAGTCTCCAGTCCTCACAGGGCCTCCCAGGTGCCAGCAAGGCTGGATAACCCCTGCCTTCCCAGCCAAGGCCAAACACGCAAGTGCCCCTGAGGTGGCTCAGACAAAATCAACACGAAGGAATTGTTTATCACTTATGTCAGACTTACTTTCTGAGCTAGGACATATCCCTTAACACACAGAGAGACAAAACTTTAAGTGAAACATAATCCAGATTCTAGCCAAAGAGACACAGGAAGGATAAATGTATAGTCATTTCACATAGGGTGGCTAGAAACAGTCTCCCTCAGGGGATAAAGTGAACCAGGACACCTGAAAAAAAGGAAAGAGAGAGGGAATAGTGCAAGTACCTGTAGGAAGAGCAGCAGGAAAGAGGAACAATAAGGGCAAAGGTCCTGAGGCCCAGAAGACTGGACAGGTCGACAAATAAGAGGAGAGCAAGGACTACAGGCACAGTGATGGGGCAAGTAGTGCGACCAGAGGCATGCGGGACAGAGGGGCAGAGAGGAGGGAAAGCCGAGTGCCTGGGCTTTGCCATTGTCCCTGGCAACGCTGGAAGCCACAGGAATCACAGGATCTTTTCTCGTTGCTGCGTTACAAACAGACAGGAAAAGCAAGGGCAGCAGCAGGAAGACTCTAAGACACTATTGCAGTGATCTGGGTGAGGCCACAGCGGTGGCTCGGGCAGAGGGGTGGCCGGGAAGATGCGAGGGAGTGCTCAGAGTCCAGATGTACGGGGCAATCACAGGTACAGCGCACGTTAAATTAAAACATATGTTACAGTAAAAGGTGCATTGCACTAATCAGCCACACGGCCCTTGCCCTGCCGCCGGTACCTGTGTCCCTTCATTCTTGCCACGTCTTAAGCAGTTCTGCAAGACCCTTTCCTGGCTTTATGGAGTATGGTAAGATGTGGTGAGTGCAGATGCCGCTTGCTCTCCCATGGAAAGGCAGGCTTGTGGAAACACCCCAGTGTGTCCTCAAGCACCCTGCTTGCTGGAGCTGGGACCCTGGCACTTGTGGCTCTTTTCCAAATCAAACTGACCACGAAAGGAAAACATTTTAAGTGGATTAGTCATCGAGGCGGCCATGAGAGTGCACCAAAAGACAGCCCAGTGGCATGCTGGCAAAGGGTCACCGTGGGCTCCAAGGTGGGGCTGATCTTTATGGGGTAAACACCCAACATCGCTGATTTCAAGCAACAACTGGGATGTTGATTGGTTGTAACGACTCCTAAAAACGCAGCAAATGGCCTTCTGTGGGCCAGCTTTGTGGGCAGAGAGAGTGAGCAGAGAAAAAGCTCCAAGTATAGGGCAGTTAGTAAAGTGGAGTTGGCATATCTTTAGATGGGGAGAGAGGCACTGGGGTTAGGGTGGGCAGAAGCCATCAGAGGTCTGTCTGGACATTTCAGGCCTGAAGAACTCACTTTATCTACTATTTTTAACTCGCATAAGCCATTATCGTCATTGTTTTATCCAGCATTCACTTAAACCCACCTGCGCATTTGCTACTTTGGCTGCTATTAGCTCTCTCTTGCAGCATAGACATTTCTAGGACCATTCCCTTCTACTGGAAGAATAAAACTCTCTTTAGTGAGAAGCCTTCTTTTCTTTTTCTTTTTGGTTGGTTTTTATTTCTATTGTTTGAAAGCATCTATATCTCACCTTCATTCTGTGTGTGTGTGTGTGAGAGAGAGAGAGAGAGAGGGAGAGAGAGAGAGAGAGAGGCAGACAGACAGACACAGAGACACAGAGACACACAGACAGAGACAGAAAGTGGTGTGCGTGTGTTGCCGGGGATTGATATTGACATCCAAGGAATGCTGAATTACATCTCCAACACTTCAGCCATGTCTTTTCTTTATTTTGAGACAAAGGCTCACAGCCTCCCATGCTGGCCTTGAACTTGCAACCCTTCTGCTTCAGCCTTCTGTATAGTTGGATTACAAGTATGTGTCACCATGCCATGCTCATCCTCTTTATTAAGATGTGTTTCAACCAACAAACATATATTAAGTAAGTACAATTATATTTTTCAACATATTGAAAATTTGTCCAAGACAATCTAGCTTTAATACTTTATATTTAAAGTTACTACAGTCTCATAATAATGGGTGGAAATATCTGTTCATCTTGTTGGAGATTATTTATCTTCTTTTATCTGGTCTGTAACATTTTGCTGTTTTGCAGGTGGTTTATCTCCCATATGTTTCTAGGACTCCAATTAAACATAGTTGTCTCTTCTTATCCTGTCCTCAATGGATTTGAAAGCTTCTCCTACATTTTTCTTTCTTTCTTTTCTTTCTATTCGTTTGCTGTGTTAAATTTTGAATAATGCTGTCTGTGTTCCACTTTGATACCTCTCTCCAGCTGTAGCTTTTTATTTTTAAGTGAATTTAGTACATCCAGATATTTGATTTGGTCTTTCCCCAAATCTGTATCAATTGTTATAGTCTATATCTGCCACTATTTTCAAGTATGTCTTTTATTTCTCGAAACACAATAATCCTAATGATTCCAAAGTCTATGTCTGGTTATTACAAAATCTAGAGCTTTTGCCCTTTAGTCTCTCTTGTCCTTGTCCATTGTAGCTATGGATTTTTTTTTTCACCTATGGATTTTTATTCATGGCAATGGTTCAGTGGATTAAAGCATGCAAGCAGGCCCAGGCCTGCCATGCCGACTGCGCTCCTGGGGCATGCTGAGAAGGCAATTGAGACTGGGCATGGCGGCGTGCCTCTTGGGAAGCTGTAAACAGGCAGATCACCATGAGTCCAGGCTACTTGTGAGACCCTGAACACCTTGTAGATCCTTCCCTAAAAGAGAGAGAGAGAGAGAGAGAGAGAGAGAGAGAGGGAGGGAGAGAGAGAGAGAGAGAGATTTTATTCATGGCATCTCTTTCCTGGCATATTTATTTACTTTTGTTTGTTGCTCATCAGACTTGAAAATAAATTTAATGGAATAATGCTAACTTGGGGCATGAGGGTGTCTTCCCCTACAGGAGCAGTTTTAGTTTGTTTTGCTCCTTGCTTTTCCAAAGCACTTGTGGGTGGTGCTGATGTGAAGCTCCACCCTAGGTCAAGCTCATGGTAGTGAGGCTCCTTGGAGAGTGCAATGAGAGCTCTGCCAAGTTCTTGTGCCTCTGGTTAATGCCAACTCATTTTTCCTCCAAGGATGTAATCCTCTGTGGTCCTTGCTCAGGAGGGAATAGGTCTCCATCTTCAACCCTGAGCTTTGATTTCTAGCATTACCCTTGCTAGCACCAAAGCAAAAGTCAAATCTGCTAGGACCAGCAAACACCATCAGGGCAAACTTATTTTCATTTTCTGTCTTTAGGTTTCATTTTATTCCCCTCTGAGTTTTGCTTAGTTGTTTCTTTTTCCCTTTCTGATTCTTTTTTGTTTCTTCAGGAAAAATTGTAATAATTTACCTACCACTTTATTTTTCAGTAGCATGTTTTGTCCAAATAAGCTAGTTCACAATGACTAGAAATTTATCCCACTGGGGTAAAAAGGGTGATGCAACATGGTATTTGTTAGGAAAGTTTAAGTCCTCTACTTCTGAGTGGTTTATGTTCAACATCATCAGTTAAAACTATTTACACTTGGGGCTGGGGAGATGGCTCCTTGGCACAAGTGCCTGCCTGGAAAGTGCAAGGTCATGAGTTCAAACCCCGGTCCTGAAAAAATAAAATAAAAAATATATTTACACTTATTAGAATAATTGCTACCAAAACAATAAAAGATATAATAAATATTGGAAAAGATATGGAGAAAAGGGAACCTGCTCACTGTCACTGGGGATATGAACAAGTATAAGTTGGTATCACTTATCCTAAATGCTTGGGAATAGCATTTAGGTTATAAAGATTTTGGAGTGTTTACATGTTCATAATGAAATACCTTGGGGATATATCCTCAATCTAAACACAAAATCCTCTTATATTTCGTATGCACGTTGTACAATGAACAAAGTGAACAATTCAATACAATGTTTTTAATAATTTTGTGCATTAAATTAATTTTGCTTCTATATATTTGGTACAGAGTCTTATAATGCAGCCTGGACGCATAGGAGTGTTTCAGTCTCCCCAGTGCTGGGATTACAGGTATGTGCCACACTCAGTGGCCAGCTCGGTGTGCCCAGGGGTGGGGCTTGCACATCATGTGGTGCTGGGGATCAAATCCCAGTCCCTGCACTTGCCTAAGTATATGCTTCGTATATGCCTAAGTATATGCTATACATCCAAAGGAAATGAAATCAGTAGTTGAAGATTTCTGAATTTTCACTGTCACTGCAGTATTGTCCACATTAACCAAAATAGGGAATCCGGCTAAGTGTCCACCAACAGATGAGTAGAGTTTTGACCTGCAGTATATATATGCATTGGAATACTATTCTGTCTGAAAAAAAAAAAAAAAGAAAGAAATCCTGTTATTTGCATGAACATGGCTGAACCTGTAGGTCATTATGTGAAATGAAAGGAGCCAAGAGCAAAACAACAAATGCCACATGATTTCATTTATATATGGAATCTGAAAAATCTGAACTCATAAAAGCAGAGTAGAGTGAGTGCCACTTGGGGATGAGCAGATGGCAGCCAAAAGACAGAACATTCTGGCTTGACAGGAAAACATAAGTTGAAGAGACTTATGTACCAGTTAATACCACTATATGATACTTTATGAGTCAAAAAACCAGCACATATGTAAGGATCTTTCTATTTAACTACCTAAATGTATACACATATCAAAATACCATTTTATATACCACAAACACATAGTCTTTACTGTCCACCTCAAAATGTAGAACTTGTTTTCAACCTGTTGATTGTGGTGGTGGTTACATGTGTGTGAACATTTATCAAAGTATAAACACTTATCCAAGTATGTACTTCAAATACATTTCTGTTACTATGCAAATTATAGCTCACAAAAAAGTTGATTCAAAAAGACAAGAGCCCCTCTTTTCCATGGTGAATGTTATGGCTTGTGTCTAATTGTCCTCCCAAAGCCTCATGCACTCATGGGGCAGCTTCTGGAGTTCGTAATTGATTCTTGATTCAATGCTGGGATTTCAGGTGTGAGTGCTACACCCTGGCCCTGGGGCAAGTAATCTGCACTACAATGTAAGGAGGAATAGTTGCCCAGTACTGCAGTCTTCCCTTTGCTCTCTGCTCTTTGCCCAGCCATGAACAGCTGCTCTCTGCCATGTGTCACTCTGCCTTGGAGCCAGCTGAGTATGGACTGAAACCTCCACTAACTGTAAGCTAAACAAACCTTTCCTTCCTTCATCTTAGGTGTTGGGTATTTTGTTCCAACAATGAAAGAAGAGTAACTGAGAAAATGAAGATGGAGGACAATGGGGAGAGAGGCTCTGCCATACCCTTGGTAGAGTCTAGTTCACCCTCCCTGCACCAGTGGAGTTGGTGGCTGGCCGTAGGTGGGAGACTGTTTACAAATAAACACAGGGCTCATTGGCTTTGTATAACTGTTAAGATGAGCGAACAGAAAGAAGATGGAATGGAACCGCTCATCAAAATAAGTGCAAGGCTTAGTAGAAATGGTCTGGAAGGAGAGAGGAACTAGAGATGGGTGGGTTAAGCCCAGGGATGCCACCTGGAGACCATAACCACATCTGACAGGAAACAAGCCACACGTATCAGCCCAGTGGCTCCTGCGTGAGACCTCAAGGAAAGGGAGGGGAAGAGGCAGGGCAGACAGAGGTGGCGGTCATGGGGCAGGTTCTGCGAGACAAGAGCTCTGGCCTGGAGGATCAGAATGAGTACGGAAAGCACGTGTGAGGAAACAGGGACAGAACTCTCAAAGGGAAAGAAGGGTGCTGCCCACCCTTCCTGGACCAGTAAAGTCACATCTACTGGTCCCTCACTCCCCATCAGTTCAGATCTCCAGCTCTATTTTGCGGGATCTCGTGGGATCTTGAGCCTACAGGGCCACAAACAAAGTCTATTGATGTTAGCTGTGGGACTTTTGTCTGCTTGTTTGTTTTTCAGTACAGGAAATTAAACCCAGGAGCACTTTACCCCAGCTCTTTCTGTTTCGTTTTAAGACTGCATCTTGCTAAGTTGCTCAGGCTGGCCTTGAACTTACAATCCTCCTGCCTCGGCCTCCTGAGTAGCTACCATGTGTACCACCATGGCCTGCTATGGCTATGAGGCTTTGAGAAATCATTTAATCTGAGTCTCAGCATCATTCTATTTAATTAGGAATAAAAACTAAAATAAGCCAAAATGTTAAAGTTCTTAACTTATGGCCTGGCACATAATAGACATATAATGCATGGAAATTTATTATTATCATTATCACTATTATTAGAGAGACAAGACCAATACAAAAGGAACAAATGAAGGAATAATTTAGAACAGGATATAATTAAGGGTATTTTTAGGTAGTACAGACCAAACCAGCCTTCAGGCTTGGAGGCAGAGTAGGAAAGAAAATAAGAAAAAAGATGGAATTAATTCATCATTTGTGTTAAATAAATATGTATTAGAGACTGTTAATCCTCTCTGCCTACACAGCACTATCCCTGTTTGTGATGTAATCAGAAGACAGTAGGGGACTCCATGGTGGGAGAGAGCCTGAGATGACAAAATAAAGCCCAAGCTCAGCAAGCCACAGCATGTTATTTTTCCAGCCCTGAGTTCTTTTCTCTTTTCGGCAGACCTGTCAGGAGACCCCGATAAGCCATAAAAGTGGAATGTCCGCCTGGAAGGATACATGGTTACCAAGGAAAAACCCAAGCGACCCCTGCCGCTCCTCCCACTCCTGGGAGCCTTAGGGCGCGCCGAGTTTGGAGGCTGCCCAGACGCTGCACAGCACAGCACTGGCTCCCGGGTCATGGAGCCCCAGAGGCCACCTCACCTTGGCTGGGGGTTCTGAGAACAGTTGCCTAGGTAACTTCCCAGGGACCTGAAGGCTGCTAAACACCGACTTTTCACTTAGGCCTGCAGATGTCCCAAGGGTGACTAAAATAGGATGAAAGGTTTGGCATCTCTGTCCTCATACTGAGTCTAAACGCTCAGGTTTTATGCTCCTCAGCTCTTCATGTAGCCATGTTGATCGTTTAAAAAACATGTGGCCCGAGACCACCACACAGGGTTGTCCGCTTGGCCGCATGCCTCTGGGTTTTCTTTCTTTTCCGTCTCCCTTTATTTCTGCCTTGCCTTCATGCCTGGTGGCTCGGCAACCCCATGACCTGAAGTCTCTCTCAAAAACCCAAACCCATAATCCCGCATGCTCTGTATAGGACAATAGAGCCGGCTACATAAAAATTCAGTAGGCTGACCATGACAAGCTGACTGTGACCATCTGGCAGTCTGCATCTGTCACAAGAAACATGTTTTGAAAAAAATTTCCCTGGCCAAAGGACATTAGCCCACCCCAGCAAATCAATAAACACCTATTGTCCTCTTTGTTCTATGAGCAGCTTGGTCCCCTGGCTTGATCGAACTCTGGCTCCCTCCAGTTGTGTCCCCATTTAGCTGAACACCCCCATACATGCTGCCAGCAAAGCAGGAGCATGTCATGGGCCTGTGCTGTTTGGCCTGGGTTCCCTCTGTCTTCTCTGGATCAGAAGATCCCATTACCTGATATTGCTTAGATTTATCTCTGTCCAGGAAGTCAGGCACCATGATTGTTTTGTTCCTAGTGCTGGGATACACTGCAAGTCCTTGCTCAGATTTTAGTACAAAGCTAAAATCTCCAGAACAAATAGCAGATAGGGAGGCTACCTGCCCAGCGAGCTACTGCATTCAGAGGGCTGGTAATAAGGTCATTCAAATCTTCCTTGAAAGCCAGTATCAAGATCTCTGTGAGAAGACCAGCAGGGAAGGGATCTGAGGTGGTCATGGAGGAGAGAGAGACAACACCAGCGGAGGACAAGGCTGGCAGGGCTGTCCCAGGAGCCCAGACCAGAGGCAGCAGAGGCACTGAAGGACGGCGTTGACTGTGAGAACTCCTTGGCCAAGGGGTGTAGGGCCCACCTGCCATTTAGAGCCTGGGAGGAAAAGCTGAAAAGTGAGTGACTTTGAAAAGAGGAGCAAACTGCTGGGACAATCATCCAGGAGGATTTAATCCCGCTGGGATGCGACAGTTAATGAATGTCACATCCTTTCCCTGCACTCTGCACAAAAGTAGCCCAAACACTGGAGGAGAGGGTCCCAAGCTGAGAATGAGGTGGAGGAAAGGGAAGGGGTGGGAGAAGAGAGAAGATGGCATAGGTGGTGGAGGTGAAGGAAAGGCGGGCAGGGGAGCTGAGTGGGGCATGCCTGTATCTAGCAAGAGCCGGGCAGCAGCCTCTTGATCAGTGCCACTCACCCACCTGGCCCCTTGGAGGGGCTGCCTGGCTCCCCTCCAGCTGTCTCCAGGTCTCTTTCTACCTCCTGCCCACTCCTTCCCGTGCCTCCCCATCCCCTTCTCTTTTCTCCTCTCTCCAGGACAAATAGCAGAGGGGGAGGCTGCCCACCCAGGGAGCTACTGCATTCAGAGGGCCGGTAATGAGTAATGTTATGATAGAATGGCCCTAATGACAACAACCCAGCCCCTGTCTCCCAGGAGCCAAGGTTCTCTTCAAACCCAAGTTCCCTGGGGCATGGAGGGGGCTTCCCTGTTCTCCTATAAGGATCTGACTATCGGAAAGGACTTGAATTTTAGCATGGTGGTGGCCAAGTAGATGGAGATACATCCTTTCATCTCCTAGCACTGGCCGGCTGATGAAGCCTTCCTCTCCGGGGTTCTCTGCAAGCACAGCCCTTATCCCTGGCTGCCTCTCGCCCAGGCCCAACATCTCTTTCCTAACTCTGTAGGCCTGCGTGAGGCTCTGGCCCATGGAGCAGACAGCCCAACTGCCAGCCACCTTCAAAACATGTTTTGCCTTTTTGCCTTCATTCTGTGGCTTGGCTCAGCAAGGCCTAAAAATTCCCCACACCTGGGCTGAGCCAGGACGTGCTGTTCCATCGCCAGCATTAGTTTCCAACTGAGAGCCCTGAATGGCCTTTGGAGGGGATAGCAGGCCTGAGACCCAGGATATGGAAGGGGCAACTTACAGGGGCGACGGGGCATCAAGGTGTGGAGGTGCAGAGGTCCAGTCCTGCAGCATGGCCACTGAGTGCCTCCTGAAACAGGGCCCCCAAAACAGCCTCTGAGGCCTGGCCAGAGGTGGCCACGCTAGGTCAGTCAGGGAGGTGACTGGCTCCAAGGGGCAGTGTTTGTACCCAGTAAATGTCTTCCCCAGATCACCTCCTGCAGCCCAAGATCTGCTGGCAAGAGACCCCATTGCTGGATGCCAGGCCAGTGTAAACACTGACAAAAACACAATGTCTCTTGGCAAGGGCGCCTGCAAACAATGCTCTGGATCCCTGTGTCATGAGCCACAGCCATAAAAGGTACTTACTCCTTTCTGTGCATCCTCTGGCCGGACTGTTGCTCTGAATCTCCAAGCCCTGTGATGGCCCAGCTGTGGCTATGGCCCGGTGTAGTCTGGGGGCCAACTCACAGAGCAAAAATCTCCTTCTATGGAACACTTCAAAGACAGTCCCACCCAGGGGCCCGGCAGGATGGCTCAGTGGTCTAAGGCACCTGCTTGGGAAAGTTTGGGTGGCTGCAGGGACCACGGTTTGATCCCCGGCATCACATGCTGCGCCGGCCCTGCCCTCAGGGCAGGCTGAGCCAGCCATGAAAATAAATAAATAAACAAACAAAAGTTCTGAAACAAGAAAAAAAAATACAGTCCCGCCCCAGCCCCTGCCACCCTTCAGCACTGAGCAGGCACAAAGAACAGCTTTGGCTCCTCTTCCTACATGTTAGGTGACTGAAGCCCTTCTCCTTCTCCTCCTCTTCCTCCTCCTCCTCCTCCTCCTCCTCCTCCTCCTCCTTTTCTTCTTCTTCTTTCTTCTTCTACTTCTTTTAGTCTTCCTTCTCTTCCTCCTCCTCCTCCTCCTCCCCCTCCTCTTCTTCTTCTTCTTCTTCTTCTTCTTCTTCTTCTTCTTCTTCTTCTTCTTCTTCTACACTAGGGATTTTGAACTCAGAGCCTTAGTATAGCACTACACCCCCAGCCCTTTATTTTATTATTATTTTTTAAAGACAGAACCTTTTGCTAAGTTGTAAGTGCCCAGGCTGGACCTAAACTTGCAACCCTCCTGCCCCAGCCTCCCAGAGTGCCGGGACTACAGGCACATGCACTTGGGGTCCCCTGGCAGAAGGTTTTCTTTCCCTGCCCCAGGAAGATCCTTTTCCCATATCAGGCCCACCTCTGGCCACAGGCACACTAAGCTAGATAGGGGCTTCAAGGAGCTATGGGTCCAAAGGCCACACCAAAGGAAGAGTGGGCACAAGAGTCCTAGTGAGGGTGAGCGTGGGCTGGAGGATCTGCTTAGGTGCACCTGCTCTGAAGCAGCAGTGGTACAACACAGTTCCAGGCAGGATGATGAGACCAGAGTCTTGGCCCAGGGGCAGCACAACCCCGTGGCTTCTCTCCCTCTAATTCAGCCTGGTGCGCCCTGTCACCAGCCTCAGCGAGTGGATGGGAGATCCAGGCTTTCTCAGGCAGAACACTTTGCAGGTGACATTAGTGACCAGAACCCTGAACTTGCAGGCTGCAGGGACGGCTAGCAGACCCAGCGCTTACATACTCCTGGCTTCCCACTTTGCCTCTGGCTGGGTCCTTTCGCTTTGGCAACAGGCTCCCAGACTCAGAAGGAAGCCAGGGTGGGCAGCCACGTAGCTCAGCCCTGCGCCTGTGATTTGGCCTGAGAAACAGTGGGGCTGTGCAGGGGCCGGAAGAGGGAGGTCCAGAATCACTGCTGTGCTGCCGGCCAACCACTCGTTTTCCCTGACTGGGCAAGCAAAGCTAGATACAGAACAGAGATAGGAGCTGAGGCCCCTGGGAGTCATGAGAGCAGTAGGTGAGGGCCGTGACACCTGCTAGAACAGGTGACAGCTCTGTCATCTCACAGGGAGCCACAGGGCAGGCCTCAGGAGAGCAAGCCTGGCCTGATACAGGAATGGCGTGGGCAGAGATTGAATCACAGCATGTTTTATGCACACACAGGCACACAGAGACACACACGAACGGACACGCACGCCCACGCACGCTCCCTCACGAGGTCTGCGCGCTCCCTGGCCGTCTGCAAGTGCTCGTCATGCAGCCCCACGGTGTCGCTATCCGGCCGAAAGTGCGGGCTCTGGGGCCAGGCTGCCTGGGCTCTATCTTACCTTGGTGGCTCTCTGCAAACCTCGTCTGCTGACCGTAACACACTGCTGCAAAACGCACGCAGTCATCATAGCACTCACTCTTGGGCCTCTCCTACGGATTAAATGCACCTGTCCACGTACTGCACAGAGAAAAGGCTCGACAAGTCTTAGTGGTTCTGGCCACAATTATTTACTTGCCGGGAACTTGGTTTTTGCTTTGGAGACCCTCTGATTGTGGGTGCAAAGAGGTAGACGCAGAAACAAAGTGCAACTGCTCTGTGTGGTAAGAGCTGTAGCGGAGCTGAAGCTTCGCAGAGCACGGATGAGAGCAAGTTCTCTGTGACCATGGGAACTGGGGAAGGGTGTCATGTAGAGTGTGATATTTGAGTAGGGTTTTGCAGAGCAAATAGGAGTTTCCAAAGTGGAGACTAAGAAGAATGACATGTGAGTCCAGATTAGCCAAAGGTCTAATGGAAAACCAGCAAACCTTGATTTTGGGAGTCTGGTTCTCAAGTCCTTAGGAACTATGGAAGAAAACGGAAATGGCAGGAAGTTTGGCCCCGGGACAAGAGCAAAAGTGTTTAAATGTCACCGCATAAACAACTCAATGGCTGCAGAATTGCTAAGCAAGGGGATTACTTGATCAGTTTTGTGCTTTGTAAAATAATGGACTTGTTGGGTCATGAAAAATAGATTAGAGAGTGGGAAGACTGCAACAATAACAAAAAAAAAAAGAAGATTCTGCAGGGACTCAAGCCAGCACTAACACAAGGAGAAACTATTCCAGGACTGCAGCCTGGCTGCCAGATTGCCACTGGGCCCAGTCGACTCTAAACTCTTACTGCGCCAGATGCAGGCAGCGGCAGACCGCGGTGTGCGTGGACACCGGTCTGTGGGCGCCGCGGGTAGAGGAGTACACCACCGGCGAGCAGGGCGAGCAGCGGGTGACACCGCCCTGCAGCCGCGTTCACCAGAGGACGTAGGGGCTCCCCAGCCTGACTTTCCGCCCAGGAAGCACTAGAAGGGCTGCGACCGGGGCGCTGAGTGCTCAGTTGCTGCAGACCGCGTACTAAGAGTTCGGAATTCCGGGGAAGGGGGCTGGAGAGGTAGGCGGGGCCAGAGCGCTGGAGCTGGGACTTTCTCCGCCAAAGGATTGGGCCAAATCACCCGCGAAGTCCGCCGGCCGGTAAAACACAGGTCTGGGGCTAGGAATCTGGCCCAGCGCGCCTACCACGCTCGAACTGCTGGGTTGATTCCCAGCGTTGCAAAATCACCACCCACCACCCTCATCTGCTGCCATCAGCTTATCAAGGAATGGGGCCTCAGGTTACTCGGCAGCGTCTTGGGCCTCATACTCGGGGTAGCAGGGGCCTAGAGCACAGACTGATTGGACCCGGGCCTTGGGAAGAGCCAGGTGGAGGGCGACGGGTGGGCAGACAGCAGGCAGGGACGCCTTTCAGGACGCTGCAGCACGGGACAGGGCCTGGAGCCACCGAGCGCTAGCAGGAGAAAAGGGCAGCTGGAAAAGCCGTGGAGGTGAAACCACAGAAGTTGGGGAGTTCTCCTGGGGCAAGCAAGACCAGAGGGGCGTTAGGAGGAATTCTCTCTTCTAAAGGTGAGATACTGAGACCTAATTCTGTGGCTCCTCATAGTTCCAAGTGTGAAGATTTAAAAAAAAAAAAAAAAAAAAAAAAAAAAACTTTTTATGTGATAATAGTTGGGCTTGCAAGGACAGAAAATACCTAATGACACAGGCTATGTGGATTTAAAAAGTAAGCTTAGGGGCTGAGGAGATAGCTCCATGGCACAGGTACTTGCCTGGCAAGTGCAAGGTTGTGAGTTTGAACCCCGGTCCCACACACACACAAAAAAGGAAGCTTAAATAATTTGAATGTTTGAGCTGAGAATGGTGGCACATGCCTCTAGTTCTAGCACTCAAGAGGCTGAAGCAGGAAAATAGCTGTGAGTTCAAGACTAGCCTGGGCAACATAGTAAATTTAAGGCCAGCCTGAACTACAAGATAATACCCTGTCTCAACAACAAACAAACAAACAACAGAATTTAAATTTCAGCCAAGAGTGGTGGCTTACAGTCACCAGAGGCAGGAGTATCTCAAGTTTGCACTTAACCTGGATAATTCAATGATACTTTGTCACAAATAAAAATTAAAGGGCGGGGATTGTAGCAGACACATCCATCTAATTTCTTCCCTCCCTGACTTTGCCCTCTGGCTTCCTTAGGCTGAAATCTGTAGCCCCGGTGCAGGGTGAGACAAGAGATGGAACGTGTGACTTTGGCCTTGTTTTCTACAAGCCTAGGTCCCCAGAGATTCTGAGCAAAGACTCAATGTCTTGGCTAGAAATTAAGGGGACAAGGAAACTTCTTCCTCTGGAGAAGTAGCCCATAACTGGGACTCAGTTTGGGGAGAATGGGAGAGTCTGAGAGGGGGACCAGGAAGAGTGCCAGCATGTCCCCAGAGGAAATGACACCCCTACAGAGCCCCTGCACCTCTATAAGCCTGGAAAGCGTCAGAGCTGCTGAGGCAGAAGATTGCAGGATGTAGGGACGCCCTGCAGTGTCACTAACCCAGCCACACTTGTGTTCCCAGCCTCTGCTGGCACTGGATGAGCCTGCTCAAGCTGTTGTACAAACCTAGAGGAGGGAGGGGTACAGGACTGCAGTGGAGATTTCCACTGTCCCAGCAAAGTGAGCACTTGGATCCAGAAATTACAGAAGGAAGCTAAATGATAGCACAAAGTTATAGTGCTTTCACTA
This sequence comes from Myocastor coypus, assembly GCA_004027025.1. Classification (NCBI taxonomy): domain Eukaryota; kingdom Metazoa; phylum Chordata; class Mammalia; order Rodentia; family Myocastoridae; genus Myocastor; species Myocastor coypus. Next base: position 68,311 of record PVJA010003914.1, on the reverse strand, counting down.
TCAGGTCAACTATTAACACCTGACACATGCAAATGAGAAAACGGAGGCCCAGGAAGACACGAGGTAGCCCAAGGCCTTCAGGCTAGTGCAGATGAGCCCAGAACCTCATTGTGGGACTCTGGACCCACCAGAGCCTACTTTAAAAGTAGGACTTAAAAGTCCATCAAGAGGGGCTGAAAATATAGCTCAGCTGTCTAAGTGCCTGCTCCCTGACAAGGGCAAGGACCCAGGTTCAATCCCCAGTACCTCATGCCATGCTGCCATGCTAGCCACCAAAAGTGGACATGGTGATGCATGCCTGTAATCCCAGCACTGAGGAGGCTGAGACATGAGGATCACCATGAGTCCAAGCTGCAGAGTGAGATATATACATACATACATACATACATACATACATACATACATACATAGAGGGTCTGGTTTGGAGAGGCTGAGGCAGGAGGATCACAAGTTCAAACCCAGCCTGGGAAACAAAATAAAATAAGTCTGTTATTTTGAATTAGTAAGACTTTGCCTCAAAATAAAAGAGTTCTTAAATGGCTGGGATGATGTAACTAAATGTAAAAACCCTGGATTTAATCCCCAGTGCTACAACAAAGCAATAAAAATAGAATGACTGTTTAAATAAATATGGCAGGGGAGGAACAGAATGAGAAGGAGCCTTGTATACCAATATGAAATGATCTTTAAGATCCACTAAGTGAAAATAGTGCTTGTGCATATATTAAATAAAGTGTTCAGGACATAGGAAGCAGTACACTGACTCTGGAGGAAGCTGGGTAATGGCATGGCCAGGGTAGAAAACTTTCCCTACGGAATCTTCTAGACCTTTTGGATTTTGAATCAAGAGAATTATTCTCTATTCAAAAAATAATGAAGAGAGTAACAGAGAATCTCCTTGTTCAACTCCCTTAAATTGCATGAAAGAGACCCCTTACTGAGTGGCCATGTGTGCCAGGCCCTTGGTGGGGCTGTGGGCTCTTCGTGATGAACAGGATGCTGTCTTTGCCTACCAGAAGCCCACTCACCCCAGGTAACCCTGGTCAGTGGGGTGGATGACCACAGAACCCCCACACAGCTGCTGCCCTGTCAGCCAGCACAGGCTGGTGAGGGTGGGGGTCTGTCCAGGCCCAGCCTCTATGGGGCCTGGTGACCACTGGGTGGTCAGAGCTCCAACTCCTCAGACCGACACTGCCCTTCCCAGCAGGCAGTGGGGCAGTGAGAAGCCTGAATCACTTCCTTTCTGCATGATATGGAAGAGGCACCTCACAATCCACTCTCTCTTCTCCCACTTTAAGCCCTCGCTACTTGTAACCAGGGCTACTGTGAAGGTCAGAGGAACAGTGAGCTCTAGCTAGAGGTCAACCTGGGTAGGTCTGGACCCAGGAAATCCACTCTGCTGGCATGCCACCCCTCCCCCCTACCCACCTACTGGCATATTTCTCCATCCCCTAGCAGGCAGCAGCCACAGCAGTGTGGGTATCTGCTTCCCCTCATTTGCCTAGCACCAGTACTGTGGGGGAGGAGGGGACCCTCTGGCCACAACAGGAAGGAATAAACACCTCCCCTGAGTGTGTGTCCCCAGGTTTCATGAGAGCTGAATAACCTTCAAGGCTTCAGGGTCCGGCTGTATGAAAGCAGGGTAACCCTGAAAGCACTACCCATCACAGATTCTCCCCCTGATGCTGGGTGTACCCTAGAAGGGAGACAGGGCAGGGTTACCACTGTTCAAATATAAACGAGGAAGCTGAGGTTCAGATGTGCCATGAGACTTACTCACCAGGTAGCTAAACATTCAACCCTGGTGTCCTGACTGCATCTCAGACTCTCCACAGTACTAGTGGAAGAGAACTTGGAGGTCACTTCACAGACACTTGTGTTCTATAAATGCCAAAATTGAACTGGGACCAGAGCAGGAGAGAACACACAGAGTCGGAAAGACAAAGCTGAGTCTCAAGAACCTGGCCCTGGGCCCCAGTCTGGAGAAAGGTGGGTTGGCTGAGAGGATCTGACACTTTCTTCTTTACAGTGTCCCTGATCTGTCCCATGTCAGTAGTGACCTCTAGACAGTGGCTGTGAACTCAGTGTCATCAAGGATAGGCAGGTAAGTTATTTTTGTTTTGTCTTGTTTCTAGCTTTGCTGAGGCATAATTAGCAAATCTATGTATTTGTCTAGTAAAAGTGGTGCCCTTTGACTGCAGTGCCCCAATCTTCCCCACAGATGCTACCACCCACCTTTCCCCTCTTTGCTTCTGTAAGTTCTCCAGTGAGTCCCTGAGGGAAGTGACCCAGGCCCTGGGCTGTAGGGCAAGATGGCATGAAGACCTTGGTGCTGAATGGGGAAGTGTTTGCCCTGCCCTAAAAGCATTCAAATCCAATTTTTTTTTTCTTAGATCTGCACTTTTTTTTTTTTTTTTTTGGTCTTTTTGAGACAGGGTCTCATTATGCAGTTCAGGCTGGCCTTGAGCTCACTTTTGTAGCCCAGGCTAGCCTTGAACTCACACTGATCCTCCTGCCTCAGCCTCCCAAGTGCTGGGATTACAGGTGTGCACCACCATGCCCGGCTTAAATCTGCACCTTAAAATACACCAATATTTGCCTTGGAGACATTGCTAAAGCTAGATCTTAAGTAACAGGGTTATTCATTACATCTGTACTGTGTGAATGTATACATATACATTTCTATAATAAAAGCATTGTTTTAATTAATGTACTGTTGAAAGGCTTACTGGCTACCAACTACCAGACTGACTGCACTCTAGACTTTTTGCTGAAGATCTCTCACCTTCATCCCAACTGTGTCTGGATGGCCTGGGGTGAAGGGTGGGGACAGAGGAGGATGGGAACACATGGGCTACCAAGGGCTGGGAAGGCCACCTTCACGGTGGCCAAGAGCACAGGCTCCCGGGACTGGGGAGGGTGCAGGGCACGCTGCGTGCTGCCTGCGTTCCCAGCAGCTGTCCATCCTCAGGCCCACCACACTGTCTGCACACCTCCCATTTTTCTTGCCTCCTGCCCTCTCAGTATTCCAAGGGAATCAAGCTGCACTCCATCTGTGTAGAAATTGGGACCGGAGGCCCCCACCTGCTGAGTTCCATCGAGGCATCTCGGACAGGGTTGGAGGCAGGAGATTTGGACGGAAGTGGGTGGGGACAGCAGATGCGGGTTTTCATTTTTCTTCTCCCTGTGCTGATCTGGTTACTACCCACCACAGTCCCTTTCCCAAGCACCAGCCTCCTGGTTTATAAAGTGATTCATAGGGCTGGGAATGGAGCTCAGTCAGTAGAGCACTTGCCTTGGCATGTGTGGAGTAGTGAGGGAGGGTAAGGCAGGAGGATAACAAGTTCAGGTCTAGCCCAGCCTGGGTAACTTAACACCATGTGAAGACCCTGTCTCAAATTAAGAAATTAAGAAAAGAAAAGGCTGGGGATATAGTTCAGTGTAAAGGCCCAGTTCAGTCCTAGGATGACAAAGAACAGAGAGTGTCACACTTCTGGTATGATTTAATCACCCACTCTGGGAAGTAGACATTATTGCTCACTCTAGACATAGAGAAATAGGCTCCTCATTATCTCTGTCCCAAATCAAATGGTTGATGGTTGTCTGATCCCCCCATAGTGGGGCTTGGCAGCCCGTCATGGGCCTAATAACTAAGAATTAAGTTTACTTGAAATTTTTTAGTCATTCACAGCGATGGCAGGGCACATTGTTGGCCCTCTACTTAACTGCAAGTGGGCTGTGACTGATACCTGACTGGATCTTCTAGGATGTCACTGTGAGTTGGGAAAATTTGGATTTCCCATCAGTCTGTGGAATGACCCCAACTCTCACATGAATGTGATACAGAAAGTAGAAAGATTCTAATATTGTCCATAAGAACCAAAGACAGTGACCTTGGGTCTCGTGTCAAGCCTGCATTCTGCCTTCACTTTGCTGTGTGACCCAGACTTTCCCCTTTGTGGCCCTCAGACCAACGCTCTGGTGAGTTATCTGTCCTGCCAGCTCACTGCATGGCAGACCTCACTCCCTCAACAACCTCCAGGAGGAGCAGCCACCAGAAGGATTGTCACTGCTACAGGAAGTACCCTAGACCCCTAACTAACCCAGAAATTGAACACCAGGGAGTGACAGCATCAGAAGTGAGCCACTTATTAGGAGAAATTCGGCAGGCCGGTGCTGGACGCAGCCATCCAGTCTGGGCCGGCCCAAGGCCGCTCTGCACGCCTTTCCTCTGTTAATTTGGCAGGTTTTGCAAACACCAGTCAAACAATCTCCCTCCAGAAGCAGCAGCAGCAGAAGGAAACATTATTAAAGGGAGTCCGTTAGTGGGCATGGTGTGTGGATGAAGTCTTCAGAGCCTTGGCTGCCAAATAAAGACGTTATTGTTGTCATTCCTCCTTTCCCAAGCTCCCTCCCTCTCTCTCCCCTCCTCCCTCCCTTCCTTCCCCCTTCTCTCTTCCTCTCCCTCCCAGGGATCTGCCCCTCCCTCCTCCTAACCTAACCTCCCCACCCCAATAGGATCCAGTGGAAGAAAAAGTCAGGCAAGCACACAGGCATACACCACTGGGAGATCACAACTTCTAGCTGGCTCTCTGCTGCCACAGCACCACGGAAAGGGTGGGGTGGAAGAGGAAGACTGACCCAGAGCCCAGAGCAGAGGCAGGTGTGCTCAGGTAAGCCAGAGGACAGGAGATTTGAAAGCCTCTTTCCTCCATCGAGGCTCCTCACACCCTGTCCAAACTCGCTGGTGATCATCCACTCTCTATGCTCTTACTCCTTCCTTCCTCCACCTTTGCTTCCTTTCCCGGGGGCTCAGATGTGACCTCTCTCACGTTCTCTCCCACGCCCTCTCTGTCGTCTCTCTCCATCCCTCGGCAGCCCTTCTTACTGCTGAAGTTGAACTTTCTTGGTGCAGATGTTTGCTGTAACATGGGCAACCATGTCGCACACAGAATTTCCACAGATTAGGTGTTGCCATAGTAACTGGACACCGGAACCTACTTCCCTGCACTTTCATGTATTGTCACATAAGTGAACACACACACACACACACACACACACACACACATATCTTGTCTCACACCCTCTCATCCTCCCCCCCACACACACACACACCAGCTGTGAGAGCAAAGAGAAAGTGTGTCTTCTCACTGAGAGGGCAGAGCCAGAAGGAAATCATGTGTGCAGAGTCCAGGCCAGGCAGGGAGTGCATGAGAAAGAGCAGGAGCTGAAGGATGTCTTTGATCTTTCCAGCTTAATTGGGTAGGAGAGAGGAAAACGGCGGCTTTTTAACCTGCACAGTATTTTTGCAGCAGCCTGAATTTCTTAGGTTCCCTGTCCAAACCACTTGGCTTTTAGGAAGAAAGAACAAAAATTAACCCAGCTTTTCAAGTCCTGGAACTCCTAATTTCCAATTCTGGAGTAGTCAGTTCTCTCTGTCTCCCCCCCCCTTCCTCCTCTTCCTCTTCCTCCTCCTCCTTCTTTTTCCTCTCTCTGTCTCTCTCCCTCTCCCTCTCTCCCTCTCTCCTTCTGTCCTTCTTTCCCTCTCTCCCTCTCTCCCTGTCTCTCTCTCTCTCTCTCTCTGTAGGCAGCCAGAAAAATTTTCTTTGAAACTATTCTGAAATTAGCCCAACCATTCAAAGTGACAATGGGACCTTTTGGTAGAGGGGTCTGGGGAAGACGACAGTTGCTCTTTAAACATCAGAGGGGGAAATGAGGTTTCCGCACCATCTCCCAACTCATGGCTCTCTGGTATTAGAGAGAAGCTCCCACAGTAGGCAGGGTGTGGGCTAAGAGAGCACTCCCAGGCATAAAGGGTCTCGGACATACTCTGGGAGGGGAAGGGGCAGTGTGTGGAGCTTGGTGCCTGGACCTTCACTGCAGACCCACTGAGTGGACACCAGCAGCCCACAGCTGCTTTACCTCTCTGGGATCCTATGGACCAGCCAGGGCCAGAGAAACTGAGCCTGGCCTGTGAGAGGCCTCACACAGTGCAAACCAGGACCCACAGTGCTCTCTGGGCAGCAGCTGTGGGGAAGCTTTAAACGGGAGCTCCAGGTGTCCCAACAGGATGCCTTGGAGAATGGAGCGAGCACTAGAGGGGATAGGGAAGACCTTGCCCTTGCACGCCCAGGCAGCTGTGTCGCAGAGGAACTCCAGGCACTTCCCCCCAGGCAGCTTCAAGAGCTCATGCCACTAACCTGCCTGCACCAGGGCCCTAGCGTGGCCCTTCTGGCTGAGCAATGAGTTCTTGACCCTCTTCTCCCTGTAGAATAGCCCCAGTTACTGCATGAGCGAAACATCCCAAGGTCGGGTGAACAGAAAAACCAAGTGCAAAAGGTTGGGAGAAGTCAGGAGTCCCAGTGAGACTCCACAGTCAGTGCAGGAGGACTTACCTTGGCTGGCCAACACACCCCACCTGCTGAGAAGGCTGGGTCAGTGAAGTGGACAGAATCAGGCTTTTCTACGTGCCAGGGTGTCTCCAGATTGTTGATTTGGAGTCCCCAGCATGGTCTCTCGCACCTCTGGCTCACCACAAGGAAGCATCCTACCTTGAAGACACTGGGATGGACTGCCCTCGGGCCAGGAGAAAGGGAGAAAGAGACTGAAGTGCCAGCAATTCCCTAACATTCACCGACCACTCATGCACGTCTGAACTCACTGAACCCTAGATTTAATCCCCAGTATCCTCTCCCCAAAAAGTTGTAACCCATTTGATAGAGGGGAAATCAGGCTTGCCCAGTGGCACCCAACAAAACAGTTGCAGGTTGGTATCCAAATCTACAACTACCCAAGGCAGGGACAGATTCTTCTTAGCTTTTTTGCAAGGGTTACAGGTGGTAACTGGGGAGGAAGGCAAAAAGAGGATGGAGGACACCAGGCTGTCAGGGGAAAAGCTGCTTACTCCCTCCATCCCCAGCTTTCAGGACGGAAGCCTGCTCTTCTGGACAGCTGCCCTTGGCCATGAGGACTTCCTTCTGCTTATGTTTTACCACACAGTAGACACTAGAGAGAGGCATGTTCTCTCCATAATAATATCACATTTATGCTAAGTGCTTTTGGAGCTACATCAGGCTAGGTGCACCTGGCTGGTTCCTCTCCTGATACAGAGGCTGAGGCCCCTCGGGTCCCTGCTTCCTGCCATGCTCTGGGCTCCAGGTAGACAGAAAGTGAGTGGGACAGCTGGCAGAAGTCTGGGCTTAGAAGCAAATGAGGGAAAGGAAGAGAAAATAGCATTTCGATGTCCAAGGATGCAGCTCTGGGATAGGGCAGCTCTCTGGGTTAGGCCACGAGGAGGCTGGGGGTGGCAACTAGACAGGAAATCTGCAGCTGAAACACTGCCATCGCTCAGCATGGAGTAAGCCTGGTGCTAACACTGCCTAGCCCAGGGAGGCCCGCCCAGAGCCAGCCTCAGCCTCTGAACACATAGCTAGTTACTCTTTTTTTTTTTTTTTTGTCTTTTTGAGACAGGGTCTCACTGCAGTTCAGGCTGGCCTTGAGCTAACTTTTATAGCCAAGGCTGGTCTCCAACTTGCACTGATCCTCCTGCCTCAGCCTCCCAAGTGCTGGGATTACAGGTGTGCGCCACCACGCCCAGCTATAGCTGGTTACTCTTAAACTGCTCCTAAGGACTCGAAAGCCATCTGGTCTTCAGCCTTGTCCTGCCCAGCCCTAGGATCTAAGCTTAAATGAACATGGACAGGCTGGGAAGAGGACGGCCTCACTTCAAGAACCGCAAATCTCTCCAGAACAACTGTTCTTTTGTAAACAACTAAACAAGTCCCTGCCGTTTTTGGAGAGGTTACACTCTATACCATGTTTTCAAGTGCATGATCTCATCAGATGCTCACACAGATGGGGAACCTGGGACCCAGGGCAGAGAGTCAGAGCCAGGGTTCAAGCCCAGACCCACACAGTTGGAAATGAAATTTTAATTTTAAGTTCCCTTGGGAAATGTTCTTAAATGTAGCAAACTGTAAGTTAGGCCAAAAAACTACTCTATCCTACTACTCTATCAGCTTTCTGAGAGCCATGCACAGACCCTAAGGAACTGAGGGAGCTTATGACCAGAAAGAAGCTTCTAGAAAGTTCTGGATAGAGCCGTGCCTTGGAGCAATGTGAGAAGAACTGTTAGTCTTCTTGGAGTCCAGGCACCTCCAGCCTGTCACTGGGATTCTGGTGGTAGAAAGCTGGACTATCCCAGAGCACTGCCACAGAGAACAGCAGTGCAGTCAGAACTGCCCTGTGTGCAGCCAAAGGAGCAATAAGGGGTGTGGCCCCTAAGAAAGCTTAGACATGAACACTGCTTCCTTGTGCACTTGCGTACACAGAGACAACTCTGACTCAGCCTGGAGCTGAGAAGGGGCCGGGCTGGATCCAGATTCTCAGACACTGGATTCCTGCCCCAGGGAGCATATCTTGGGAAACCTCCTCCTGGGAGGAGCTTGGCTAGCTCCTGAGGATGGAATGTGAAAGGGTCAAAAGAATAAGTGGGAAGATAGGATGAGCTCTGAAAGGGTCTGAGTCCACTGTGCCAGAAGAAGGGCAGCTCTGCTGAGCAGAACCCATTCCTGTCACCTCTGCCATTGGAGACCAGGCTGCTCACACCCAACACACTGAGGAAATCAGCCAGGGAGAGGCCAGTGGTCCAAGTCCCCTGGCCTCACAGCGCAGGCTCAGCACCTCACATGTGCTCTGGGTGACATGGCAAGGAGGGGAACAAGGACACCTGGGCTAGTGCGCTACTTGATGCTAGGATGGCATTTCTTACAGCAGGAGAAAGTTCTTGCTTATTTCTAGACTTCTGAGTAATTGGAAGACAAAGGAGTCCAGAAAGAGAAACCATCAGGGTTACCAAATAATTGGGACTTTAAACTTTAAAATATGCTTGCTTGTACAACGTTAATTCTTTAACCATTCCCTTAATTTATATGTAATATGACTATGTTGGCATCAAGGCTTTTTATAAAGAGATAGGTATCACTATGTAACCCAGACTTGCCTTGAATTCAGCCTCTTGAGTAGCTGGCATTACGGGCACAGAGCAATTTCAGGCCTTATAAAATGTTAATTCATAATGCACTGATTATAAATGATATGAAATCTATTAACAAGGTTTGAATTTAAGTTCTGTAATGTTTTTAGTGCCTTCAGTGTATCCAGAGACTGTTGGGTCCTCAAAGCAGGTAAAGCCAGAAACCTAACAAGGCCCTTTGATGGATACACAGAGAAAATAGCCTTTGAGACCCCTGTGCAAGGGCCTGCTCAAGAAAAGACCCTCCAGAGAAGAACGGGAGTGTCTGGAGCTGCAGACTCTCTCCCCCTCCCTTCTTCTTCCTCTCCCAGCTGCATACTGCACAGGGCATACATAAGGGACACAAGGGCATACACACCGGGTTCATGTGAGTGTGTTTGCTTAGGTGTACGGGATAGGAAGGGGCGTAAAGTATATGTGCAAGAGTGTGCAGACCAAGGCCAAGACCGTGTGTGTGTGTGTGTGTGTGTGTGTGCGTGCAGGGGAGAGCTCTGCTGGGACATTCCTACTCGTCCTGAGTGAGCTCTGCCTTCTTTCCTGGGCTTTGTCCCATTCAGCTCCTCCTGAGCATCTTGGCTCAGGACACAACAGCTCATTGGGGCTTCTGCCCTCATTCGAGTAGCAGCAGAAGCAGGCAGCAACGGAACACCCAGGGAGGAAGGGAAGCCCATGTGTGCTCAGAGGCAGTGGGAGAGGCAGGAGGCCTACACAACCCCACTCACGGATTAGAGAACCCTAAGAATCCTGTGTCTCCAACACCTCCTAAAGCATGGGACAGGGGCACAACCCCCACAATTGTAGGAAAGGTGGAAAGAGAGCCAATTGAGGCAATGCAGAAAGGGGGATCACGGCTAGGAATGGTAGCCCCAGGGAGAGAACAGTACCAATGCCCCGCCCCTGGGCCCTCCAGAACCCAGGCCAGCAGAAGCAGCCTACAGAAGCTGGCACTCTGCGTCTGCAGACCTGAGTCTGTGGCTATTTCCCCCTTTTTGATGTAACTCCAGCCACAGGAACCTATTGAGGATACACCAGGACAAATGGGAAGGATGGCCCCACAAGATCCTTCAGCTCCCTAGTCCAATGTCACCCAGGCTATCAGGAGGTTCTTCTCAATGCCTGTCTCCAGTAGCCCCAGCAGCAAAAGGGATGGGGAACAGGAGTAACAGGTCATGAGAAAAGAAGTGTTTCCTCACATCTTCTTAATCTTTTCCTGTTTATTTTCCCAGGAGCTTCCATGTCTGGGGAGAAATTCTTGACTTAGCCATAGCTGGCAGAGACCAACCTTCTCTGAGCCAAGTGCAGGGGGCAAGCGGGCCCAGAGCCTGGGTGTGGGGGGCAGATAGGCATGTCTGAGCACCCTATTTCTACAGAAGTTCTACTCTAGAAGCAAGCTGGGTTTCTGTTGGCCATGACATGGCTTCCCAGCCTTGGCAATCCACTTCTTCCCCTCTGTTTTACTTTTTGTAAACAACAGGGTCTGGATTTGCTGCATGAATTTCAAACCATTTTGAGCAATTAACCTTTTTCTGGTTTCCCCCAAATGAATCATTGGCTAAATCTTAATATATATTCCATATCTAAAAATTAGGAGGTGGGAAGATAGCTCTGCAGCACAGGTACCTGCCTGGCAAGTGCAAGGTCGTGAGTTCAATCCCCAGTCCTGAAAAGAATAAATAAATAAATAAATAAAAATTAGAGCTGCACAAGTCAGCATAAGAGTAGACTGGGGGTAGCCCAGAGTCACCTCCTTTACTTCTCTCCCTGAGAAAATCCCATGAAAATGAAGGCACTACTCAGAAACTACTATAGCATGGGTCTAAGACCCTACCAGATATAGTACCCTAGGACCCTATGAGTCATTGATCTTAACACCCTTCTTATAAAGCCAGGGATGATTTTTCTGGCACAAATGGAGAAAGGGGCTGGGCTCCTAAGGCAAGTCCCAAGGCTCCTGATTCCCAGACCAGAGTGCCTCTCTACCAGGACTCATGCCCATGGTATGGCTAGACCTCAAGCAGGGAACCAGCACCTGGGGGTCTGTACCCCTCCTCCACCAGCCCAGCTCCTGAGCTCTGTCCACCTCCCCTGGGGCTAGTCCTGGATGACAGGCCCTGGGGAGACCTGGCATCTGTTCCCAAGGTCCAGCAGGCTGATAACCACCCCCCATATCTCCTCCTGCAGAGGCATCACCTGGATCATGAGGTCATCCTTCTGCTGGCTCCTCCCACTTCTGATCTTGGCCTCTGTGGCCCAAGGCCAGTCAACAAGAAGACCGAGACCTGGACCCGGACCTGGGCGCAGGCCTCGGCCCAGGCTTAGACCCGTACCCACACCCAGCTTTCCTCAGCACCCTGAGCCTGCAGAGCCCACAGACCTTCCTCCTCCGCTCCCTCCTGGCCCTCCATCAGTCTTCCCTGACTGTCCCCGGGAATGCTACTGCCCCCCTGATTTCCCATCGGCTCTCTACTGTGATAGCCGCAACCTGCGCACCGTCCCTGTCATCCCACCCCGTATCCACTACTTGTATCTCCAGAACAACTTCATCTCTGAGCTGCCAGTAGAGTCCTTCAAGAATGCCACAGGTCTGAGGTGGGTCAACCTGGACAACAACCGCATCCGCAAGGTGGACCAGAGGGTGCTAGAGAAGCTCCCGGGTCTAGTATTCCTGTACATGGAAAAAAATCAGCTGGAGGAGGTGCCCTCAGCCCTGCCCCCAAGCCTGGAGCAACTCAGGCTGAGCCAGAACCTCATCTCCAGGATCCCACCTGGCGTCTTCAGCAAGCTGGAGAAACTGCTGCTCCTTGATCTGCAGCACAACAAGCTGAGTGATGGTGTCTTCAAGGCGAACACCTTCCAGGGCCTCAAGAACCTCATGCAGCTTAACTTGGCCCACAACATCCTGAGAAAAATGCCACCCAAGGTGCCCACAGCCCTTCACCAACTCTACCTGGACAGCAACAAGATCGATAACATCCCCAGTGGATACTTCAAGGATTTCCCCAACCTGGCCTTCATTCGGATGAACTACAACAGGCTCTCTGACCGAGGGCTCCCCAAGAATTCCTTCAACATCTCCAACCTGCTGGTGCTCCACCTGTCCCACAACAAGATCAGCAATGTGCCTGCTATCAACAACAGGCTGGAACATCTGTACCTCAACAACAACAGCATTGAGAGTGAGTGCGGGGGGTCATGCTGAGGGGGTGGAGATGCAGTGCTTGCCCCCTTTTCCAAGAGCTTTGGGGTGGGAGGGTCCTAAAAGCATCCACTGGTGGTAGAAGGCTTGCCCCGAGTGCATAAGGCCCTGGGTTTGGTCCTTAGCACCAAGTTTTGTTTTTTTAAGTACCCTCCATGGCTCTGGACTTCAAATATGGCACCACTGCTATATTTGTGTGACCTTGAAAATACAGCCTTCCTCCTAGAAAGTTCTCTCATCTGTAAGAGTGGTAATAATCCCTCCTAGCACAAAGTAGACAGGTGAGCAAAGACTGACTAGTTTAATATGGATGAAGCATGCAAAACACTTCTTGGAGACCAGTAGTTCTCTTCTTCTGTCCTTTATCACCACCAGCTCCTTTGGCCCTTGGGTAGACATAGACATTGGGTACACTTCAGCACCCTCTGCTAAAGGTAAAACAGAAACTGAAGGGCTCACTCCACCTTGTCCTGGGGCTATGTGCCTCAAGAGCCAACAGCTGTGGGAGGAAACGTCTTCTCAAAGCTTCCCAAGCTGCTTCCCAAAGCAGTTTTGAAGCATCAGTGAAAGGTACCCCAAGAGACACCACGCCAGATACGTGGTGCACACATCTGGTAAAATGTGGCAGCTGGGAAAAACTGCTTCCCTAATCTCTCGGGAAGGCTGTAATATTAGACAGAACAGTTAAAAGAGTTTGAAAGAGAGAGAGAGAGAGAGAGAGAGAGAGAGAGAGTTTGCCTGGGCTACATCAACAGAGTTCCAGGTTTGGGTTGTCAGTTGTTGCCCAGAGCAGGAGTTCTCAATTTTGCTTCAATCAAAAATGTCATGTCTGAGCAGAGCACCAGCAGAAAGGCTCAGAAACAAAAGCAAGGGTTTTATCTGGTCCTGAACAAAACAGGGTACATGCAGTGCAGCAGTGAAGGGTGAAGGGGCCAAGGGGGGAGAAAAGCACCCCTCAAGTAAGATTAAGGGTCCCTGGTTTCCTGTCCAAAGAATAAGAGTTTGTTGAAATTTTTACCACCAAGAAACAAAATGGCAGAACAGACTGGTTCACTTATCTGAGATAATTACAAGAAGTGGGGAAAGATTATTTTCTTTTAAATCTTGTAAGAAACAAATTCAAGCAAATACAAAAGCTATCTAATTTTACCCTGCAGGGAGCTATTAAAATGGAACACATTACCCCCAGGAAGCAATGTGGGCTGAAGATACAGACAAAAAGGATACCTCAGCTAATCGATAGCTGATATTTCTATCAGATTGTGCAAAAAACAGGCTGCTGAAGCCCTCTCAGCCTTTTGAAGTCAGAAACATCACACCCTGCTTCATGTGCCCACCCCGACTCCCACAGCCTGTCACCATGTCACTAACAGGCCGGGTGGGCTGAGGGGCCCCACATCAGTGTGACAATAATGGTCTTAGCAGTGCCTGCACTGTGCCACCTGTACTGTCCCATAGAGCTTGCAGGTTGCCTTTGTCACCAACACTCTCTCCCTGACGGGCAGGGTGAGAAGGCACCAATTTCCCAGGTCAGGGAGAAGCAAATATCAGGGTGGGAAGGCCCACAGCCTCGAAGATCTCCCGGAAAACTCCACCTGGGTCAGGGCTCCTCTGCCGCTCCACCGAGGAAGAAAAACAGGAGAGGAAGAAGTAAGTGACAAGTGACTCCTCCCTCTCTCCTTTCCCTCCTCTGCCTCGGTGGATGATAAAGGTTTAGAAAGAATTTTAAAATGTGAATACAGGGCCCGGCAGGATGGCTCAGTGGTCTAAAGCACCTGCTTAGGAAAGCTTAGGCAGCTGCAGGGACCGCGGTTCAGTCCCAGGCACCACATGCTGCGCCAGCCCTGCCCTCAGGGCAGGCTGAGCCAGCCATAAAAATAAATAAACAAACAAACAAAAGTTCTGAAACAAGAAAAATAAAATAAAATAAATGGCGAAAAAAAATGTGAATACAATTTAATAGAAGTAGAATCTAAATAGAAGACAGTATGGCCGATGTGGTCTAACAGGAGGTGAAGGGCAAATGGAGTCCTGGGCCATCTGAGGATCCATAGGCTTATTATGTCCCCATCTCCTTTCTGCTTCTTGTCTTCTCCATGTCAGTTCTTGTGAGCATCTTCCATACTTCGTGCAAAACATCTGACCCAGGGGAGAACTCCAGAGTGATTCTCACAGCTACCTGCTGGCTTCAGATCCTAGCATCTATTGCCTCTCCACACTTAACTGGATTCATCTTTCTATACTGTAAATCTGATCATGGGGACCTAACACAGACTTAACATTTAAGAATGCTGTTGTTCAGATACCCTAACACATGGTTCTCCAGAGTAAACTTCAGTATCAGTTATTGATCATTTCTAACTTAAGTTACTTTACAAATGAAGAAACTAAGGCTGGAGGTTAGGGCAACCTGCCGAAGGCCACACACATCCGAAATCATCCAGTTCCAGAGAGAACTCCAGAGTCTTCAGTCTCGGCTGTCCTTCCCTCCCGTCCCTCAACTTCCCCTCCCACCCACCCTGCCACTGACTTTCTTCTTCCCCTGCAGAAATCAATGGGACACAGATTTGCCCCGGCAACTTACTGGCCTTCCAGGACTTTTCCTCAGATCTGGAGAATGTGCCTCATTTGCGCTACCTGCGGCTGGATGGGAACTACCTGAAGCCGCCCATCCCACTGGACCTGATGATGTGCTTCCGCCTGCTGCAGTCCGTTATCATCTAGGCCCTCCCCTGGCGGGACCACTCTGACTGCACTTGAAGGCCGGTGGCCCAGGTGCCTCACACACCATTTCTCTCTCTCTCTCTCTCTCTCTCTCTCTCTCTCTCTCTCTCTCTCCTTTTATTCCTCCTAAGCCTGTCTTATCTCCTCTTTCTGAGGACAGGAAATGCCATGTGCTCCGCTGCGGCCCTGGAGCAAGATTTCCCAGGGCTTCATTAGGCCCCACCCAGTTCAACCCGCTGCACGCATGCGCATGTCCAAGAGCCTAGTCTTTTGTGGTGTCCCTCTGCTATAGAAACACAGAGGACTAAGGACTCCACATCCTCCTCTCATCCTCCATGCACCACTCCTGGAAAGGCTGGGCCATGCACTGATATCTGATCTTGATTCTGGCCAAGTGAGGAGCAGAAGGTCCAGGGAAGCTCACAGCACCCTTCTAATAGGCCCTCTGGAGAGGCCTCGATCCTAAGCAGCTCTGCCTTAGAGAGGTGGAGAACCCCAAGTCTCCTGAACCAAGGATCCCTTCCAAAATGGTTGCTTCATCACCCTGCTCCCAGGCACTGCACTGCTGTCTGCCAGCCGCATTCTGCAGGAAGGAAGTGCAAGAGGTGGGGCTCAGTCTGGAAAGCCCTGCATCTGGCCACCTCTGCACAAGGAAGAGTTGGAAGCCCCTCCTTCTCCTTTTCCAGGCAAAACGTGGCACACACCCTCCTGGCTGGCCCTCTCAGAGCATCAGCCACTGTAGAGAAGAGACGCTGGAGGAACTAGGAACTAGCTGAGAGGAGAGGGTGGGGGTCAGAGCCCCAAAATGGGCCAATACTATGAGTGTAGATGAGCCCAGCAGAGCCTCTCCCTCAACTCAACATAAGGCCTGAGGCCCTGGGGAACACAATGTTCACATTGGAAGGTCAGGAGACTCAGCCCCCACCCAACCATCTGTTTTCAGTTAGTGTGGATGGTCCAGTCCTTTAGACCAACAACAAGTCCCCACCCCCAGGGGGCTGGTCTTAGAGATGGGTGGAGCACCTGGAAATTTCCCAAAAGTCTCTTCTGCTTGAAAATTTGCCCTGTCTCCAAGTCAGACACATCAGTGACACCTGGTGGTTGCTCAAAGTCACAACTGATCCTGTCTTCTTGCCTCGCCTTTGGGGTAATTGGGGTGATATTCCAAGGCCAAGGATCTGGTGTGGAGACTCAGCTTGGAGGAGCTATGGGTGATAAGTACGGTGTTGCCCTCTTCTAGAGTACAAAGGGCCAAAAGCCCACAGTGAGCACAACTGCACTTTCGGGAGTCTAGGAGCAGATGCAGATTAACCTTGACATTGCTAAGTCCCTTCCACTGTGAGCTCCCATATCTGCAAACCCAGGCAGGGGGTGGCTTCCTCTGAGGTGCCCCCAGCGCCGTGGTTCAAGTGTACCAGCCTTCTCTGAAGCACACCCTCATGCAGGACAAATCCTAATAGTCATGCCTTCCCTTGCAGTAATTTATGGACGGTCTTCACCCAGAGATACCTCTCCAATCCTCTCACCTGGCCCTGGTTGGGAGCTGGGCAGGTCTCCAAATGGGACCCTCACTTCACCCCTACTTCTTCTTGGGGGTGCTGCCCCTCCACAGACCCCTAGTGTATGTGTTGGGTGGGAATATTGGAAGAAGTTTCTAGAAATGAGTAAGACACAGTACCTACCCTCAAGCTAGGATGTGAAACGCTTCAGAAACTCTTAGGAAATTGGACTAAACGGGGCCCTTAATGTCAAGAAATTCCCATGACACTCTTGCTAAGCTTTCTCTCCTGCTAAATATAGAGCTGTGCCCGCTTCACCACAGCCTCCTGCTGCTGCTGCTGGTTTCTCCAAGGCTCCTGCTTAAAGTCAGTGCATTAGTATGGCGATAAGCATCCTGGTGCTATGCCTGGATAAACCCCTTTCTGCTCCATCTTCACACCTAAAACCTCAATTCTTTTGATGAGGCCCTTGGGCACACACAGCCTCTGGGCTCTCTGGGGGGCCCAGTCCTGCAAACCTGGACATTTTGTTTCAGCAGCCACGTGGTCACCATCATCCAAGTGCTGCTTCCAGAAGAAACCTGCTCCCTACACTGCTTCCTGCAGCTGTAAGTCGTGGGGGTAGGAATCAAGGTGGCTTTCTAGGGACCTCCACCCCTGCATGCCCACACACACACACACACACACACACACACACACAGTGCTGGTTTCCTTGGGTTTTAGAAAGTCCCTCCATGTGACACAAGTTCATTCCATCAGTGCTACTGGCATCTGCATACACCGGCCAGTGCTTTGGGCATGTGCAGGTTCAGCTGTGCAAGCATGTGTGGACATGTACTCCATACATGAATCTATTCTCTCCTGCAGACCATGTTAACTTTCCCATTTCAACACGCTTCACAGCAGAGGAAATAAAGAAACATGAAAACACCTTGCTTGAGCTTGACAATGTGAACAGGCCAGCAGTAATAACTTAAAGTCATGTTAGTCCCCAGCCCTGTCCTCATCACTTCTTTTTTATTTTTTTAATTCATTTATTTGGTACAGGGTCTCACTATGCACCTCAGACTCATGGTGATCCTCCTGTTTTCAGCCTTCCCACCACTGGGATTACAGGCACATCCCACCACTCCTGGACTTGGTGGCTGGCTCAGCGATTCTAGGGGCAGGGCCAGTGTGGCATGTAGTACCAGGGATCAAACCCCTGTCCCTGCACTTGCTAGGCGGGTGCTTAGACCCCTGAGCTATCTTCCAACCCATCCTCACCTCTTATTTGCACTGAGAAGGGCATTGGAGAAAAGATTTGATTCCTAAGAAACTTTTAAGAAAGCTTTCCCAAAACCTTTTTCTCGGAAAATTTCTCCAAAATACATACCCCTCATGAAAAATTATTCTTTTAAAGTCAGGCTGGAATCTAGTAGTTTCATTTGAAGACCCAAAACCCCAAGATTTTTGACCCACAGATATTAGTTGGCAAGTGTCTCCCAGTTCTCAGTACCAAGGTGAATGGGGAAAGACCCAGAATGATCACCTTCTCTGACCTAGTCAATCTCAGACTCATCAGGGGAACATGGTGTGCACACAACCCTGGGGGAGAACAGAGCCTATCACCTGGAGTAGTCTACGGGTCACACGGAAGATCAGAAAAGGCTGTAACAGGCCGCCCAGCTCTCCCTCCACTCAAGAGCAACGCCACCCATAGGCCCATACCATCTTCTGCTGGATGGAGATGGCCCAGCGAGGCCTTCACCCCACCTACCCTGCCTGCTAAACACCTGCCGGGGCTCAATCTAGCAAGGGCTCAGTGATCACTGACTGTATGCTGGGCTCCCATCAGGACTACAAAGATGGCAACATATGCCCTGTGTCCTTGAGGAACTCATGACTTGGGGGAGGGGAATCTGCAATTTTATATTTCTTTTTTTTAAGAATTTTTTGGGGTCCGCCAAGATGGCTCAGTGGTCGAAAGCACCTGCAGGTGGCTACAGGGACCACAGTTCAATCACCGGCACCACATGCTGCACCAGCCCTGTCCTCAGGGCAGGCTGAGCTGGCCATAAAAATAAATAAACAAACAAACAAAAGTTCTGAAACAAGAAATAAATAAATAAATAATTTTTTTAAAAAAGAATTTTTTTATTTTATTTTTTTGTTTCAGAACTTTTGTTTGTTTGTTTATTTATTTTTATGGCCAGCTCAGACTGCCCTGAGGACAGGGCTGGCGCAGCATGTAGTGCCGGGGATCCAACCGCAGTCCCTGCAGCCGCTTAAGCTTTCCTAAGCAGGCGCTTTAGACCACTGAGCCATCCCGCCAGTCTCCTGCAACTTTATATTTCTGTTTTAAGTTTCATGCTATGTGATACAAACAGCATAGAGGAAGGGCCCTCTGCCTCTGTCTGGCGGTCAACTGGAAAGGCTCCTGTCATTTTTTGTTGGTTCCTAGGAATGAACCTAATCCTGCCTGACTGGAAAAAAGAAAAATCCCATGGCCAGGAGGAAAAACAGCAGGAGTCAAAAGGAAGAATGCTGGGGTCTACCCTGTGGGAGCCTGTCTTAGAAAAAGGGCTGCCTTCCCATCCTAGAGTTATGCAGCCCTCAGCCCTCAGCAGGGAAGATACACTGCCGGCCAAAAAACAGGAGGGTTCCCAGAAATAGGGTCGGCTGGCTGGACTTCTACCCACACCAGATGCCGCCTCAATTCCATCAGCACGCCTTGTGTCTCTCTTAATGAGATGGGATTAGGATGCTCCCCCCAGCACACACACAGCATACACACCTCTACCCA
Source organism: Myocastor coypus (assembly GCA_004027025.1). Classification (NCBI taxonomy): domain Eukaryota; kingdom Metazoa; phylum Chordata; class Mammalia; order Rodentia; family Myocastoridae; genus Myocastor; species Myocastor coypus. The sequence continues at coordinate 49,073 of PVJA010003914.1, read as the reverse complement.
CCCCTCTGCAGGCTCTGGGGAGCAGAGCCTCTGGGAACAGCATGCAACTTACCAGTTCCCACACAGGTCACACATGTCCACTTGGATACAGCCTGAAATCCATGGGAACAAGCATATGCAACCAGCCAGCTTGCAAAAGCAAACATGGGAGCAAAGAGAGGGTCTGCACCGGGCAGGACTGGGAGATGGGGAGGCTGGGGTACTGGACGAGGGGGGCAGGGAGACCTGCGGCAGGGCAGCAGGCATAACCAAGTGCTGCAGGGCTGTGTCACAGAGAGGGATAGTGGGGCAGGTGGTAGGAATGAATGAGCAATTGCATTCGCATTCCTCATAGAAGCAGTGGCCTGGGCTGGGAGGGGGACTCAGTGCCAGGCTGGCTGTGGGGGTGGAGGGACCCTGGCTGCAAGCCGACTGTGGGGGCGGACACGCAGGAAAGCAGCCGGCAAGCATGCCATCTGCCTCCGGGTGACCCCACTGGCTCAAAGGTTGTCTCTTCTGAGGCCAGCAGAGCCCCTGATGGCAGAGTTCCCAGGGCAGTGAATAACCAGGGGCAGGGCATGCAAAAGTGCCTTCTCCCCTGGTTCTTGCATTGTGGGAGGGTCCCTGCCCCCAACAGCAGGTGGCCTTGGGGTACTGCTGAGTCTGTGCCTTCACCTGGAGCTCCAGGGGCCAAGCTGAGCTCTGCCAAAGCCATCTGTTCTGAAGGCTCAAGACACGTGGGCTCAGGATGCCCAGGAGGAGGTGGAGAGAAACCTCTCTAGCTCTTGGGCTGGCAACTCAGGAGATCTAGGTGTCAGCCTTGGCTCTGTGTTACCTTGAGCAAGTCCTCCACTCTCTGAGCCTTCCTGGGCCTTAGTTTCCTCCTCTGTGCAAGCAGGGGTTTGGACTAGGCCACCCTCAGGGAGCCTAACAGCCAGGACTCACGATATGGACTGCAGAAAGAAGCTGGGTGCATCACTGGAGAACTTGGCCAGAGAGAGGGGTACACACTGCCAGAATCAGGGGAGACATTCTAGACACCCTCACCCCAGCCCACCTGAGATTCCAAAGGAAACATCATCTCTCCCAATAAACAAGTCTCAAGCCAGGGAGATAGCTCAGGGGCACAAATGCCTGCCTGGCAAGTGCAAGGTCCTGAGTTTGATCCCTGGTTACACACACACACACACACACACACACACACACACACAAAAGTGCCAATAAACAAGTCTCCCTGCCTCCGGAGGCTGCTGCCCAAGGCCTCTGACCAGAAAGTGCTTTGTAGGGCCTTCCTTTTGGAGGAGCTGGAGAACTTCCCATACCCTACCCTGCATGCTACCTGTGAACATGGCTTTCATCGCCACCCTGCCCCTTGCTCACCTTCAGTTTGTACCACCCATACCTTCCAACCCTCCCTCCAGGGATTTTGTTCAATATGGTTCCTTTGGGGGCTGTGGACAGTGGGGCTAGGCAGTGCCTCAGCTAAGCCTCCTGGAGCTGGGAATTCCATCGCTGAAGCAGGGCGCTGTCATCTCAGGACAATGTAAAACATTGGGAGGGGGGCTCTGTCTCTCCATCCCCTCAATCCAGCACTCCCAGGGGTTCAGGAGCTGAGGGGTAAGGGTTCTTCCTCCTGCCTTTCAAAGACCTGGCCTCACTATTAGCAGGGTGGATCAGAAAGAGCCAGGGAAGGACCCCAGAGCAAGGAGAGGGATTGAGCAAGGGAGACTTCTGGTTCATCAAGCAGAGGAATGCAATGGAGGCCCCCTGAAGAGAGAGGAGGGGAAACAGCAGAATCAGAGGGAGTGGCAGACCTGATTGGACAGTCTGCCCGGCTTCTCCTCCATCCTCCAGCCAGCTGCTGCTGTCTAACCTCAGCCCTAGAGCAGTGAGCAGGTCCATCAGAGTCCCTACCTCCCTGGAAGCTGCTGGGCTCCATTTGAGAGCCAAAGCATCAAAAGGTAAGGTGCAAAGTTGGAGGCCTTAGGCCTATTGGCATGCAAATGTTTAAAGATCGTGTAGTTTGGCTGGAAATGGAAGGCAAGGTGAAGAGACACCTCTTGCTACTGCTGGGGCCCAGCCCTGGGCCCAGCTGGAATCAAAAAGTAGGAAGACCTAGCAGACACAGGTGCAGCTGGCTGGGAGGAGGGGGCATTATCAGGCACATGCTGGCTACGCCTGTATGCATGCTTGTTTCTACCCGCACAGATGTGGAGGAACTGCGTGAACATTCATATTCATAGTCAGGCAGCATATGTGCATAGTCTCTAGGGCATACACGCAGATTTACATTTATCTAGGGACATTCCCACAACCACACACAAAGGACTCTCTTATTTCCATATAGTCATCTGTTTCTAAGATGCTGCATTTCTAATTCAACTTTAAGAAGCCGTGTTCTGTTTTCCATGTGTCAAACGGTAAGTCATCTCCAGACGAACTAGTGTTGCTGAGAAGGGACAGCCCTTGTTCATTTCAGTCCTCCCAGGGGTAAGTCCAGTGCCTGAAACTATACCGACATCCCCATTAGTGTTTGGTGAGCAGCAAGCCTATGCCAGGTGTCTGCATGCGTCATGCCATGGATGCCACCACGGCATAGGAGGAGGGGCTGGAGCTGTCTCTAAGCAAAGCCCTGGGTGGGGGTGTTGAGTATGATGAATAGCAAGAGGCTGCAGGGCTGCAGGTGGGGAGCAGGGTAGGCTTGAAAGCTGTCCCCACCAAGCTTGAGAAAGCTCAGGCAGCTGCCCTTCCTCCTGCCCACCACTTAGGACTCAGCATTCCCATCCACATCCCCACCCACAGGACCCTCATGAGGCTCACAGTTTTTCTGAGTGTGCTAAGCCTGGCGCTGCAAGAGGCAGGGACAACTTCTGTGCCACAGGAGAGGAAGAGGAGCGAAGAGCCGCACCACAGTGAAAGCCTGAGCCCGGATGATTCCAAGGAGGTCAGTGACCTGAGAAACCCTGAGGACTGTGAGAGTTTCACGGACTGCAGGGACCAGCTTGCTGAGGAAAAGGACACGGCAGGCTGACTACATGTCCTGCAAGAAAGGGGTCGGGCCAGTCCCTTGCCACCTGTGCTATAGTACAGGTCTTGCAAACCTTCAGCTCTTTTTCTAGAGTGCAAATTCTCATTCCTATTCTTGCATAGGAACTTGTTTCTAACATGATACTAAGAAAGAGGATGCAGAACTTCAATGTCTTGGTCCATTTGTGGCAAACTTGGTAGGTCACGTATCGTTCAAAATGCCACCAACAGGATCATAAGCTATGTTGCATTAGGACAAAGATAACTGCGTCCTCAAATTCTGCCTAGGAAAGGACCTGCTACCCTAGCCTGGTCTTTTCTTACACTGACAGCTCAAGCTCCTTGAGGCTGACACAGGAGCTGAGCTGTGCGGCCTCTGTCCAGTGCAGGCTGAGCTGGGCTGGTGTAGAGCAAGGGGAGAACACCAGCCTGGAGGATCCTGAGCACCAGGCTTACCTCTGCCTTGCTGCCTACTGGCTCCCGGACCCTGGCCCCTCTCCTCTCTGGGCCTCAGCTTCCTCCTTTGCATAATGAAGGCTCTGGGCCTGACATACTCTGAGTTTTCTTTCTAACAGACTTTTTGCTCCAGTACCCTTCTTCCTTGTGGTGATGTTACAGTTTGAAATTGGTCATAAGGTTCCCAGAAGCCAAAGTTAAATCCTTCTCAGATTCCTACCGTGTGCTGTCTCCAGGTTAGAGCAACCAGCCCAGCTCCTCCAACCAGGATCGGTCCCTCCCAGAATTATATAGCCCCAGAAACAGCCACCTCCATCCCCAGGATGAGCAGGCCTACCTTGCCAACAATGCCAGGCTTTCTGGACTCCCCAACCAGTCAAGGTAAGTACCCCACAAAGTGGTCACAATACCCATTAGTTTTAGACTACAACGCCATGATTCTGAACCAGGGGTTCGGAGTAGAGTGTGGGCCTGGCTAAGATTGGCCTTCACCAGCAAAGAGAGGAAGGGTGAAAGTTCCATTAAGAACAGAGAACAATATATGCACCCATGTTTACAGCAGCACAATTTGCCATAGCTAAATCCTGGAACCAGCTCAGATGCCCATCAACAGAAGAATGAATAAAGAAGATACGGTATTTTTACACAATGGAGTATCATTCAGCTATAAAACAGGATACATCTGAGTCTTTTGTTGGTAAATGGATGCAACTAGAGAACATACTCTTAAGTGAAATAAATCAGACTCACATGTGCAAACATTGTATTATTTCCTTAGTGTGAGAACCTGAAAGAGAAAAATGGAATCTGAAGGGTACAGTAGATACTAGGAAAAGGGAGTGAACTTATTCAAAGGAAAGAGTTACCGAGTTGAGGAGGACAGGAGAGGCAGTGGGGGGAAGAGATTTGTATATGTATGTCACTAGGATGGCTTAAAGAACTGTAATGTGAATTTCTGCTGGTTTATGGGAAAGAACAGATAATACTTAACTTGTTTTGTCTCCTTTTTTTCAATTGTTTGTACATTTTCTCTTCTTAATTTTGTACATATTTATTTTCTTTCTTCTTCCAATTTTACATGAATAACTAGTTGGAAGATAACACTACATATTGCAACAAATACTGTGAGATTCATATAACTTTGTTAAGTGAAATTTTGTATCACTTGTAATTTCTCTGTTTTAGTTCTAATTTGTGCTCTTTTAAAAAGAAAAAGAACAGGGAACAAAAACCCTGAAGGAGAGGCCGGCTTCCCCCAGTACTTCTGCATGAATGCAGACGTGGATGGGAAGCAAAGCAATGCAAGAGTTCCCTATGCCCCACTGAACCACCCTTCCTTAATTAACAGCATCACTCGGGAAGCAGGTTGAGTGGTAATTAGATTAGAGACAATTAAAAGCCTGTAGAGAAGAATAAATAACTTCGTGGTTGTCATTTGACATGGAGGCAAGACAGTCGCACAGCTTTTAACATTAAATTTCTCTCCTTAGCAGCTCTCTCTCCGTCCCCAGTACCTTCCTGGAGATCAGAGTAGTGAGGGATCAGTATTCTGTGGGGATCAGGAACCAGGGCAGCCGGGGTGTGTGACTCATTCTGGACTTGCTGGCACTCAGCATCCCTGGTGTCCTCTTGCCTGGGTAGACCCAGGGACCTTCATTGAGAGCTAGAGTCTGTCATCTCGGCTTGAAGAGACCATAAAGGGCCTTACTGAACCTGCTGAGTGAGGCCTACGGGCAAGATGGGAACACCCCTCCCCCATTCACTTCACTGGTCATGGCTGCCAGAGAGGAGCTGTGTCCTTCCTGGAGTGGGGCTAACGCTGGTCACTCAGTAATCTTGGTGCCTGTGACAGCATGCGAGAGGAAGCCCCTGCACTGTTCATTTCTTTTCTTAATTTTGTATATATTTCTTTCTTTGAAGCCACTGAAGTCTTCCTAGTTTTTTACAGCCAGTCTCTGACCAATGGCCAAGCCTCGATCTCATGACTGGGCTACAGCGATGAAGCCACAGACTGACACAGGGGAGGGCTGTTTCCCGATAAAAATTGAGCACCAGTGCCAGAAGGAGAGATGGAGACTGGGCAGGCATGGTCCTGGCCACTGTGGTTCTGTTATGTTTCTTGGTGCCACACGGACCGTGTCTTACCCCTGTCAGTGGCAGAGTCACTCCTCCTGGCTATTACATTTCACTGTGGCTTTATTTCATTCTCACCATGTTTTTTGGACCAGAAAGGATCCCTATGGAAAAGAGACTGAGAACTGAAGCCCTGAAAACACCCACATAAATCCAGGAAAGCCAACAAAAGACCAGGGATTGATGGAAGTAGGGTAAACCTGATTCTCTTAGGGCTGGGACTGAGTGACACCCTGAGAGCAGCCAGTTGGTTCTGGCCCATGTCACATCCATGAAGAGGATACAGTTGGCCATGGTGCAGACACTCCCTGGGATAAGGGCCACTGGCTGCAGTAGCTACAGCAAAGCCCAACCAGGGCTCCCCCCTCTGTTGTGTCTTCCACCTGGCCCAGGCCCGCCCACTTGCCTAGTCTGTGTCTGCCTTGGTTCCTCCGTGTACTGTGATGACACCGACCTGGAAAGCGTTCCTCCTCTCCCCCGGATGACCACCTACCTGTACACCCGCTTCAACCGCATCAGCTGTATCAGGGCCGAAGACTTCAAAGGGCTAAGTAGGTATATCTGAGAAAAGCAGAGAGGGGCCAGGCAGGTGCGGTGACCAGGGTCCTTTCCCTTGCGCCTGACCAGGTACTATTAGCCTCGACCTGTATCAACTATTCCCTGTTAGCTCTGTCTATCCTGTTGTAAAGGATAGAGGCCCCAAGTTCTTCTTTCTTCCTTTCCTTGAAAAGTCTAGTTAGTGGAAGTAGCCTATTTTCTTCCAGGGCTGGGATGGGAAGGTGTGATGAAGCTAACATTTTTCAGGATGTCCCAGAAACTGTATAGCTCTGTTGACCTCTAGAAAGGACCATTCTAAATCTACTTTCTGGACCCAGATGCTATTGGCTGGCTGTTCTGCTATTATATTTATTTGTTTGTTTGTTTACTTTTTGTCTTTTTAAGACAGGGTTTCACTATGCAGGTCAGGCAGGACCTTGCATCCCTGAATGGCCTCAAACCCTTGTTGATCCTTCTGCCTCAGCCTCCTGAATGCTGGGATTGCAGGCGTACACCACCACACTCAAGTTCTGCTACTATAGATAGGAGATCCGGGTAGTACTCTAGCTCCTAACACTAATTAACGTTATCCTTTCTGGGATGTGATGCCTTTTGTGTAAACTAATGACTAGGGGATTATCCAGGGATTCTGGGCCTTTTGGCTTTTGCCTGTGAAAGACTTCTTCCAATTAGACGCAAGGTAGACAGTTACAACCCAGCACCAAACTTCAGTGTCAGGTACTGAGGAGTCTGACAGCTTTGCCTAGGGGGCTCAATTTGGACCATTATTCTGTCTGGTTTGGACCTTGTATAGGCAGACATATTTAAAATTCCCTGATACTACGGGGATCGGGGAGGAAAGGCTGTGCACTCCAGCACCCCTTATGCACCGTCCCTCAGCACAACTGAAAAGAATTGACCTCTCTAGCAACTCCATCTCCTCCATTGACGATGATGCCCTCCACTCACTGCCAGCTCTGCAGGATCTGATCCTGGCAGAGAACCAGCTGGCAGCTCTGCCCCTGCTGCCCAGTGGCCTTGAGCTCCTAGATGTCCACCTGAATCAGCTCCGGAGCTCGGGGATACAGCCTGGGGCTTTCGAGGTGAGTGTGTCATATACCACCTGCCCTGGAGATCCCATAGGGCTCCCTGCCCCATCCTTGTTCTGGAGCTTAGAAGTCCTTTTCTGTGTGCTGCTTCCAGAGGTTCTCTGGGCTGGTGGGTGCTCACCTGCCTCCGGAGCAGGGCTGTTGCCGGTGCTCAGCACCAGCAGTCTCACGGATGAAGAGCGAGACACTATCAGACCTCCAGAGCCTGGAGATGGGCATGGGCAGTGGAGGGGACTGACACCAGGATGAGCAGCCCTCCCTTGTCCTCTGTGAGCCTCACAGTCCCTTGTCCTAGCATCTTTCCCTGCACCTGCTTTACTGTTCTCCCTCACGTACCAGCATGCCTAGGGTACAGTCAGGCTCTGCTCACCGCAGAAACCCCAGCTCGCCCAAGGCCTGGCTTGCAGTTGTGTGGGCTCTGTCCCTATCGCTCACCAGTCATTTTGTTTCCCAAACCCACTGCTAGGTGACTGGCCTTTCTCTGTAGGATCACATTCTCAAGAGAGAAAATAAAAAGGAGAGACAATCTGAGGGTTGGCTGGCTGCCCTGTTTGAATGGAAAGGGGAAAGTCTCATGGCATGAACACAGCCCCTGGAGCTGCCCACTCCACAGGGATGGGAAGAGCCTGGAGTAGTTCTCCTGAGCAAGTGGGGCAGTGTGTGAACAAGACTGACCACACGTCCTCCACAGGCACCAGCCGCATGGTTAGGAATGGCCTGTAGACCATATCCCCTTCTTTTAGAGGTTCTTTGTCCTTTTATTAAGCATAGGTACATAGTTCACAATCATATTTCCATCATAAGTGGACAGCAAATATAATGGTGGGCCCCTATGGTTATTTTACCTGGTGATATTGTGACTCTCTGAGTTTGTGCAAGTGTATTCTGTACTCTTTATATGAAAGAAATGGCATACTGATGCATTACTCAGAACATAGCCCCATCATGAAGCAATGCAGAGTACAGTAAACTTTTTGCAAGCCTATCCACATTTAGAAGCATCAAATCCAGTCAAAGATTTCTTTTTCCAGTTCTGAGGATTGAACCCAGGAAGTGTCGAGCTATCTCCCAGCCCCCTCCCCATCCCACCCTTTTCTCTTTTGTTTCATTTTGAGACAGTCTCATTATTTCACCCAGGCTGGTCTTCAACAGGCGATCATCTTGCCTTAGCCAAATGTAAGACACAATACCTGTCCAGAGCTGCTTTTCAAAGCAGGCTGAAGGCAGAGTCGTGCCTTAGTCTCTCTGACATCTTCCGCCTTCTGCGCAGTCAGTGGTCCTGGGGGTGGACGGGAGACGCGGTGCTGACACCACTGCTGTGGAGTCAGGAGCTCTGATGCCCCTGGGCCTCCATTTCCCAATGAGCAGCTGTGGCTGCATGATTACTGAGTCCCTCCCTCACTGGTTCAACTCTGAGCGATATCAGGCTGTCTCTGCGCTATGAGGTGCCTCTCTACCCTGTCTTAAGACTGTTTTCCCAGCCTAGGAAGAGGCAAAAGCTTTGGAGCCAGAAGAACTAGGGCTCCTGGGTGGGTCACTTCACCCCTCCCATGCTGTTTCCTCGCCTGCAGAGTGAGGACGATGCTTCCTAGTTGACAGGATTCAACACAACAACATTTACCTAGAGCACAAGAAGATGACATACAGATAGCAGATGTACCATCAATGGGAGATATTATTTTTCCCTGCTCTTGGAGCCCCTGGGGGCTTATCTCTCTCCCCAGTCCTGCTCCCATTAGTCCACCTGCTTCTGACGGTGCTGTCCCTCACACAGGCTGCCTCTGTGTACACGTACCTCAGGGCTCTCACCCCACTGGTCTGACACATCCTGAGCATGCCACAGCCACTGTTGCAGGGCTAGCACTGGGGCAGACCCCTCTGAAGGCAGAGAAGTTGAGGCTGAGCTGAGACGTCCCCAGATCCTACCTGCCTTCCTGGCTACCATCACAGCCCTCCACACACCCCAGCTACCAGCACCTTGGTGGTCACAGCTCTGCTCCTGCATTCGTTTGGAGTTAATGTCTGTTAGCTCCTTAAAGACCCTAGCATCCTCAGGCCCAGCACCCAGCATCCAACACCCAGTCCAGGGTGTGACTGAGGCCAAGTAAACCTGGAGCCAATGGAGGGAGTACCCGACTTGGGCTTCGTTGGCGCTGCCCTGCTGCCAAGACTCAACAGGGCAGTCCTCCTCCAGCGTTGTCTGTGTCCCACAGGCCCTGGAGAAGCTGCAGTTCCTCTACTTGGCAGACAACCTGCTAGACACCATCCCCGGGCCTCTGCCCCTGAGCCTGCGCTCACTACATCTACAGGTGAGGGCCCCTTAACAGGCCCAGCTCATGGGAGGGAAGAGGGGGGGCCTCAGCATTTGGGGTGGGTTGAAGACAGGGTCTTATCCAGTCTGTGGTTCCCATTTAATTTAATTTTGTCCATTTCTTTTTCTCCTCCCTCTGCACCCACACATACACTTTTTTTTTTTTTTTTAAGTGTTACAGAACTGGGACTTGAACCCAGGCCTTCACAGTGAGCTATATCTGCAGCCCCTCTCTGCTTTAACTTTTGAGTCCATCTCACTGAGTGACTAAATTGCCAAGGCAGGACTAGAACTTGTTGTCTTCTTCTGCCTTGATCCCCAGAGAGCTGGGATTACAGGCATGGAGCACTATGCCTAGAACTCCATTTCTCCTTTTATAAAACTACCACTCCACATCTTTATTTCATCTCACCTACCGGCTCTTCCTTTTCTTACCTCCCATTCCTCCTCTCCCCTCCCATCAGTGCCTCCAGCTATCCAACTCTCCTGCTCCTTTCACCCCACCTCATCTCTCCCTTCGCCCTCCACCAGTGTCCTTGTCTCACCCCTCATTATGTGGCCTCCACGTTCTGTGCCTTCGTTTCCCCAGTTGTCCAGGAAAGACAGAGCTGGTGGGAGTGATGACGAGAGCTTTGGGAGAGAGAGAGAGGCCTCTGGGCAGGGACTCAGCTGCAGTCTGTGCTTTACAGAATAACATGATAGAGACCATGCCGAGAGATGCCTTCTGTGACGAGACGAAGCACAGACATACCCGCAGGCAGCTGGAAGACATCCGCCTGGACGGGAACCCCATCAACCTCAGCCTCTTCCCCAGTGCTTACTTCTGCCTGCCCCGGCTCCCCACTGGCAGCTTCACCATGTCCCACGGTCGCCTCCCCTCAGGTCAAACCCATGGAGGGCATATGCCACTGGGCCCCCAAGCTAAACAGCACAAGACAGCCTCATGATCCAGTTGCAAAAATCACCACCTTAGCCCTACACACACACACACACACACACACACACACGCACACGCACACGCACACGCACACACACACACACACACTGCAGCACCCTTCAGTAGCCAGATTTGCATCTCTCCCTCCTCTTTCCTTAACACCTTATGTCTCCTGGCTCAGAGAAGAGCAGTGCCTGCAGCAGAGCTCTTTTCCATATTCCCCTTCCCTCCTGCCCACACAGAATGCCAGGAAAGCCATGAACAAGAAGAGGAGGAGGAGGTGGCGGAGGAGGCAGAGGATGGAGAGGGGCGGGGAGAAACAGCAGAGGGCTGGAGCCAGCTCTTACCAGCTACAGGGCTTGCAAGGAACTGATGATTAAATTTTCTAGAATCTTGAAAGTCAGTTGTTAAACACAGCCATTATGAAAAAGTAAATTATGTAACCTCACAATGAAATGCATTATATTGAAAACAAACGTAATAAATACTCAAAATTCACCACTTGCCCGTCTCTTACTCTTAAGCAATGCCCTTAAAGTATTTATGCCCATGGTACCTGTGTGGTGGAAATTCAACCTAATGGAATGCTACTTGGTTCCTCTTCCCAAATCTTTGTTCAGTAATATCACTGAAATTGGCCACAGTGTTTGAAATTGGCCACAGTGGGAGACTGAAATCCATAAATGCTGCCAACCAGGTTTGAGTTCAGGTTTTTGAGGGTCGGTTGTCAAAAGCTTCCCAAAACCCCACGGAGGAGACAAAATAGCTCTGTCAGCTAGTCTTTCTTTACCTCTACGCTGTCACACTGGGGTGAGCATAGTCTCCTTAATTCTTGCTGTTCCTAGGCTAAATCCTCTTGTGAGGGCTAGAGGGAGCCATCCAGAAGGGTGGAGAATGGTCCTGACTCTACTGCAGGATGTCTGTTCAGGCAGCAGGGACCACCTCTTCCTGGGCCTGGGCCAGGCTCAGCCTGGGGATTTCCATCCCTTAGGATTTCCATCAGGGTCTCTATCCTTCCCATTCTAGCCTGCACTGTTCAACCAGCAGAGGGCAGCCTTGGGTAAAGATAAAAAAGAAATAAATCTAGCAATTACCTGCAGTCTTTCTGGATGCTGAGCAGGCCCTATTGCGCTGGGTGGAAGGGAAGAAGAGCAGCTTCCTTATTCAGCTGACTTGTTCTTTGAATGATAAAAGATGGGGGCCCAGCAGGATGGCTCAGTGGTCTAGCACCTGCTTAGGAAAGCTTAGGTGGCTTCAGGGACGCGGTTGGATCCCCGGCACCACATGCTGCGCCAGCCCTGCCCTCAGGGCAGGCTGAGCTGGCCATAAAAATAAATACATAAACAAAAGTTCTGAAACAAGAAAAAAAATAAAAATAAATAAAATAAAAATGAATGATAAAGGATGGGAGATCCAGGTCAAGGGGATGTGTTGGCTAGTGCTTGGTGGTTGGAGGCACACAGGAAGGATGAGCTGGTGGTGACTTTGCCAGCACAGCAACGGTTCTCTGGAGCACCAGCCTGCTGCCTACTGTATGCCAGGCAAGTGTCACATACTGGTGACAAGATGGTGTGCAGCAGGCATACTCCTTTTCCTCACAGAGCTTCTACTCTAGTGCAGAAGACTAGATGGTGAACACAAATAACCACACTGTTTGACTTACAGTAGGTGCTATGGAGGAAATGCACAGAACATCACCAGGGTTTACAAGAGGAGCTGTACCTACAGGTCTAGAAGATTTCCTAGTGGATCTAACATTTAAGCTGAAGACAATCATGCAGGAGGAGGCAGGCAAAGCTTATGGTTTTGAAATCAGCCACTCTGGATCCCAGTCTTGGTCCTTGAGCCTGGCGGCACAGGTGTTTCTCATGGCCCACGTGGCTGGGAATCCATTAATCTGCCTTCCCCCACCCGTCTAGCACCTCACCAAGCACTTTGGATCCTCCTGACAGTCCTGCAAGCTGACAAGTCAGAAATTATTAGTCACATTCCTCAAATGAAGAAGTCGAGAACTAGAAAAGATGAATCACTTACCCAGCTCACACAACTGACGGCTGCTTGGACCAGAGCTGACTGCACTGGCTCCCAGCTAAGGCAGCAGAGAGCCTCGTGACGCTGCTCCTTCTCTCTGAGAGGAAGAAGCCCAGCACACCTGGCTCCAGGGAGGGCTGGGAAGGCCAAGAGCCTCCCGTCCCTTGCCTTTCAGACGCTACAGCGCTCACTGGCTCCAGAGTTTGTGTGTGCACGGTGCACCTCTGTGTGGGCTCTACTCTGTGTGTGTGCGCGTCCAGCTCTGTGCTGTACCTTTCTCCCTGTTTCTCTTCCTCTGCACCATTCCTACTCCCTCTCACCTCCCCTTTTGTCCCTCCATAGCCTCAACATGTGACACCTGAAAGTCTCAAGATCTCCACCTCACGGAAAATCCTAGATTGAAGGACAACCCCCCTCATGGCACCAAAATAAATAAACAAAAGAAATTTTCTAAAACAGCCTCCTAACCACTAGAAGCCCGGTCATCTCTAGAGGTTCGTGGTGAACCTGAACATACAGAGAGGTTAGCAGATTCCTGCCTAAGTGCAGGAGGGGACCAGGGATTTCAGGCCCTGCCGCCTTCCCTGGGGCCACCCCGAGCACTTGTAGGATTTCCCCATGGCCACGCCTCTGCATCTGTCTCATGACTAATCCCCCAGTTTTGGCTGGGAAAGTCCAAAGAACAGAAAGGATGCCCTTGTTGGCTGTCTCTCCAAAGAAATTCTAAACGAAGCATCTGCCCCTCACCCCAGGGCAGGGGCGGGATCAACTGCTACATCCCGTTCTTCTTGCAGTGAAGCTGGACTCCAGCACTGCTCAGACCCAGAGGAGGCAGGGTGACAGCCACAGGTGAGAAGACACACCCCTGTCCCACAGAATGGAGAAGGTGGTGAGATTGACCAGGAGGGTAGGTACCAGCCAGGCCCGGGGGAAAAGGCAACAGAGCCCAGGAGGGCACCACAAGGTCTGGGCAGCATGGCTGCCAGCCCGAGAGTCTCACTGCCCCTGCCAGCCAGTAGAAGGTCTGCCCAGGACTCCACCTCCTCCCAGCATTACACTTTGCCTAATGTCACTCATCCTGGTCCTCAGAGGCCAGTCAGCAGGTCCATCCACATCCAGCTCTGACTGCAAGCACAGCACTTGGGGCCCGACCACCAGCCCTGCAGATAGGGGAGCCCCTACTCCTCAGCAAGGCCTGGGCCCCAACAGGGCTACTCTCACTTTTTGACAGTGGCTAAGAAGGAGGCAGAGAAAGAAGCCAGGGCCCCTCTTCTCTATGACAAAGGAAGGGTGCTCTGCCCTTTGAGCCAGATGGTGAGTTTGGCGGGAGCCTGGGAGACGTCCTCCCCTGCTGACTTCCTTGCTGTTTCTTTTTCCCTTCAGCCTCCTGGAAATGGCCATCTCTTTCAGGTTGCAAATTTGTACTTCAGAAATCACATGTGCGTGTGTGCTTCTGGGGGCGGGGTGGGGGACTTCAACTCAGGACCTTGTACATGCTAGGCAAGCATTCTACCCCTGAGCTACATCCCCAGCCCTGAGCCTCTTTTTCACAGGGAATCTAACTCCAACCATCTTGTGAAGAAGGAATTCTTATCCCCACTTTACCCAGAGAACATAAGAGACAGGTTTTGTCCAAGAAAAAAGGTGAGGAACAATGTAGAATTTGAAGAAAAAAAAAAAAGACAAGACGGGGCGCCCCTGGGGAATGGAGGCACCATTGCCTGGATTCTTGCAGGAGGCATAGGAATTCCCTCCTAGAGCAGGAGATTAATACTCCAAGAGTTTGTTTGGATTGATTTGCCTTGCTGCAGTGCTGGGGGTGGAACCCAGGGCTTGTGCACCCTGAAGAAGTATTGTACCACTAAGCTACACCTCAGTTCCCCAAAACACTTCGAAAAATAAGGACTGGGAAGGACCTCTCCCAGGCTGGAAAGAGAGGGTCCCACCAGAGGTGAGTCAGCAGTCACCAGCAGGAGTGGGGCCTGTACCCTCAGGGCCAAGGGCAACCCAGGCCTCAAGGACATGCTGTTCGTGCCTCCCCACCCCCACCCGTGTCTGTGTCCTTGCTCTGGCCAGGAGGGAGGCAGTCAGACAGGAGGTGGCCCCTCCCTGTCTAGATCATCTCGGCCTCCTCCTCCCTCCTCCCACCGTCCCCTTCTCCGAGACACCTCCTGAATTCTCCCTTCTGCCTCTCCTCTCTTTCAAGGTCATCTCTGCCAGCCAGCTTGCAAACATCGCTGTCTCCAGCATCTACCCTCTCTCTCACAAGCAGCTAGGCCAGAATCTCTGTGTGGTAGAAGGATGCCTGTTTATATTCTGCTATGCTTCCCCCACCCCACCCCCGCCTGACCTGGGGTGACGAAGCAGCCAGGGCCACCTCCTTCTTGCCTGGCTGCAGCGAAATTCCTCATCAGACCTCCCCCTCAGCCTCGGCCTGGTCCAGCCTGTGTGGTCATTCTGTGCAGCAGACCTGCACACAGTTCTCTCCCCTCCGCAGTTCCTGTCACCCTCCCCTCGGTCCCCTTCCAGGCTCAGGCCCAGTGACAGATTTTTGGCCTCCTCTTGGAACTGCTCATTTAGCCCTGTCTCCAAAATCCTTTTATTTCTTTTTTTTTTTTTTTTAAAGTATAACATTCAATTTATTCTTTTTCTCAGAGTTTCCTTCAGTCCATTTGGACCCAGCTCCTTACATAGGCTTTGCTGGAGGTCTCAGGGCAGCACCAGCAGGTCTAAATCGGGGTGGAGGTGTTCAGTCCTTGCGGGCTTCACGAGATCGATTTCTGACCCCTTTGCTGTGAATGGCACAACTGACACAGTAATGCAGCTTCACATATAGCTTGGGAAGCACAGAACCTTCGAAGACACTCGCTTCGGAAATGTCCCTGATGATGGTGGCCTCCACTATGTTCCAAATGACAAACCTCTTAATGGCTTTATCCTTGGGTACACACCGGGCACAGTTCGTGCAGCGAATAGGCTGCACGTGACCGCGGCCCTTTTTGGCACGACCGTTGCTCCTTCTTTTTTTTTGTTATCTTGGAAAGGAGGGCCCGAAAGAGCTCCTTTTCTTTTTTTGTGTGTCTCATTTCAGGCTCAAGAGGCCCTGGAGGGGCTCCAGCTGTGGCCACCTCCCAAAGGAAGTAAGAGTCCAAAGTGTGGGATCCAACCACCAGGTTCCTTGCCTTCCTGGGGAACATGTGGAAGATCAGCTCAGCACCTAATTCACTCAGCACCTAACTCAGAGCATGTCTCCACCCCAGGGGCGAGGTGCCCAGCTCTACTACACCACCGCAGATCTGGTCTGAGAACTAGACTGAGCCCTCTCCTACCTACCATTCCCTGTCACAAGACCCACTGGGACAGAGAAGCACCAGATGATGAAAGGGAGCAACATGGGGGAAATACAGAGAAGGCTCCTAGCGCAGCCATGCTGGCCCCCAGGGCCAGTTCCGACTCTGCATCAAGCACAGCCTGGCCTCCAGCTGACTCTGCAGCTGGCCTTCTTACCAGTCTCTCATGCATGCAGTAGGCAGCATGACCCAAGTCCTCCACACATACACACTGGCCATCCTGACACCAAGGCTAGAAGACTGAACGGTGCATTGCCAATAACCAGCACCCTCCAAGGACTATAATTGCAGTCTCAAAAGAGGGGCTCCTCCCTTTCAAAGCACCCCACCCCTCAGCCCATGGCAGGCTCTGAAGTTCACATCGACAAGATGTGTCTCTCTTGGGGAATCTAAGAAATAAGCCCCTCAAGGGTCAGGAACAGGCAATGGAGAGTGCTGGGACGTGGAGGGCAGATAGGCCAGGAAGAGGTGGACTGCTGAGGTATATGAGGGCCTGTATAATCCTGGAAAAATCGGCTCAGAAAGACACAAATGGCCGTGATGCTGTGCATGCTCTGCCAAATGGGAAGGCGTTCAGCAGTCAGCTAAAGCACTCCACAGGAGAAAAAAAAAAAAAAAAAAAAAATGTGTAGTCTTTCCGGATCAAGTCTTTCAGATCAGCCGTACCCCTGGGGTGAAGTCATGTTGTTGCCCCTTTGAAGAAGTCAGTCTGCACAGAGGGTCCTTCAAAAGTCAGCAGATGGGAACATCATCCGTGCAGACACAGTGGCAGGCAGAGAAAGATGGGACGCTAAAAGAAGTGCAGTGTTCAGGAGACTGGAGAGCCCTGGAGTCCTTTGGTCCACACTCCAGGAGTGGCCTTTGTCTAGTGCATATGGGGGGTCTCTGCTGTGGCTTAAGCTGTGGCCTGATGCCCAGGATCCAGAAAGCTACCCAGTCACCCTGGAAGAGATGCTGTGCCCAGCTTTGGACTAGCCTTTGGCACTGTATATATCATCAATCTAATGAAGTAAGCACAGTCCCAATTCTACACAAGGACTCAGGTTCAGTTCCTTGCCTGAGGTCGCACTACCAGTGGAATTTCCAACTTGGCCTGTCTGCAAAGCCCTGCAGTCCTCCTGGGTTGGAGCCGGATATCTGACACACATGCTGAATCATGTCTCCTCTCATGCATTCTCTGGGAACCTCACTCAGAGCACGCCCAATAGATACTGTGCCAGGCCAGCCCTACCACAAGGGGGACGACAGATCTGCTACAGAAGCCTGACCAGACATGGCCCCTCTCCTTCCATCCCCTCCCCATAATGTCCCCACCTGTGGCACCCACCACCCGGATTTCTCTTCCAAGACTCTCAGTGTACTTCTCCCCTTCCCACGCCCACTTCCATCCTATCTATTGTCTCTGAGCACCGCTTTTTGCCTCCTGCACTCCTATTTATTCACTGATTTGCTTCCACCCCTTGGACCCTGCATACAATAGGCTCTTCCTGCTTATTGGTAAACAGAACCGCAGCAAGGCCCAGCAGCCAGCCCCTCCTTACAAAGGAGCCTCTCCCTGCAGAGCTGGCCCAGTTCACTCTCTCTACACACCCTACCCCTGCAATTCTTGGTCCAGGCAAAGAGTGGGTTTAGCCCAAAATTTACTGCTCCTTCACTTCCTAGGAGCCCAGGAATTGCCTACCCTCCCTCCCTTACTTGGCATCCTGCAAGAGAGGTGGGTGGAGAAGCTCTCTGCTCGTTTGCTGCCATCGCCCAGCTACCTGGCCACCAGGCCACCCAGCCACCTAGCAAGGCCCTACCATCCCAGGCCTAGATGAGCTCTGCTAGGTGGGTGGTATTTTCCTAATAACTCCTATGACAGCCTGCAAACACTCAGTGCTGACCAAGGCAGAGATGTCAGCAGCTAAGGAGCATACACACACGCGCGCGCGCGCATGCGCGTGCACACCCACAGGGTAACCGACCGCCACTGAGGACCTCAGAAATTGCAAGGGCCCTGCCAGCTCCTGACCAGCGGGATTCCTACTTTCACATGGAGCCTGAGTCTCCGTTTGCTGAGTTGGAGACAGAAGCACCTCTGAGTCTGCATGGCCTTCATGTCTCTAGTGTCCTCAGATTCTATGGATGGCTCTTTATCAAATGCTAGGAACAGCCCGGCAGGATGGCTCAGTGGTCTAAAGTGCCTGCAGGTAGCTTCAGGGACCGCGGTTCAATCCCCAGCACCACATGCTGCACCAGCCCTGCCCTCAGGGCAGGCTGAGCCGGCCATAAAAACAAACAAACAAACAGAAGTTCTGAAACAAGAAAAATAAATAAATAAATAAATAAAGTTCTTTTTAAAAAAATGCTAGGGACATCGACCTAATAAACAGACAGGCTGACTCTCAGGAGGGAAACAGGTAATCATGAATAAACAGCGTAACCAAGACAGGAAGTGATGCTAGAAAGGAAACAGAAGACACAGGGAGCGGAAACTGCTATGGGAGGTCAAGGAAGTCCCTTCTGGCAGGAACGGAGGCGCTGACTTCTCCACCTGAAGAGAGCAGCAGCCAGTAAAATGGTGGGGGACACACTCCAGGTAGAGGGGACAGAGGTGCAGAGCCCCTGAGCAGAGGCAGCATGGCAGGTCTAGAGATGGAAGGGAAAGCCCAGGGAGGCCCAGGTGAGCAACTGGAGCTGGGGGTGGGGTGGGGACAGTGGCAGCCGGCCCTGAACTGGGAGGGCCTGTAGGGTTTTCCTATAAGTACAATGGATCCTTCTCTGCAAAATTTTGTGGCCTCAGTCTGTTACTCATACTAAAAATGCAAGGCAGGAAGGAAGGAGTGTGATTCACAAAGTAGAGTGACAGCGACCAGGAGTCATAACCTTTTAAAGAGGAAGGATCTGTTGCTTGGCTACCAGGCCTGGGAAGGGTAATGGGAGGCTGCCCTGGAGAAGGGAGAGCCCAGGAGCCCTAGAGGAAGGCGAGCCCCACCTTCCCTGTAGGAAGTCAGCACTTTGAGGAGGGACAGCAAGGAACCCTGTAAGGGAGGCCGAAGGCTGGTCAGGGGTCACTCACTATCTCTAGGCTTCGGAGTCTGAGGGGAACTCCTTGCACCAGAGCGGGCAAGGACGTCCACTGCTTTGCCACAGCACAAGGGGGGCCCTGCTCTGCTGCTGCCCCACAGAGATGAATGCAGGAGGTAGGCCACCCCTAACCCTCGCTTCCAACAGTATGGCCTCACACTGGCCTCCTCCTCTTTCCCTCCTCTTGCCTGAGTGGATGAGATCCCATAGTCTGGAAGGTGCAAGCTGTCTGCAAATCCATGAATCCATATGTTCTTCTGCTTTCTCACAGGGAAGATATTCAGAGACAGGAGCAGATGGGCTCAGAGACCAGCGCCTGATCCCTGAGCAGGCAGGCAGGAGAACTGAGCTGCCCTCAGGGGCCCCTAGAGCAGTAGGGAGGACCACTACAGGGCAGGTACTCATGCTCCGCAGACCCTGCCACCTCAAGGAACCAGACCCTCCCTGGGGACAAGGGCTCCATATGCTGCCAGATTCCAGTGCCAAGACTGGTACAGCCCTCAGGAAAGCAGAGAGAGGAGCAAGTGATGGTCACTTGCCTCCCCAAAAGAGGGACCTATGACCTCCACGGGTGGAAGGTCCCTATGAAATGCGGAAGAGCCCCCCCCGCCCCTTCTGTTGTTCCCACCCTGGAGGGCAGCATTTCCAGCACCCCCCATCCCACCCTCAGATTGAAGGTAGAGCAGGCCCTGAGCCCTGCAGGGCCCCCTCTTCCCCTCCAGCTCTGCCTGGAGATCCCTCTTCAACAGCCTGCTTTCTCAGGCTCAATCAGTGTTTCTCCACAGAACCTGCTGAGCTCCGCACCACATTAGTAATCAGTGCAGAGAAAGCCTTTCCCTTCCTCTCCTCCTCCGCCTCCTCTCTCTCTCTCTCTCTCTCTCTCTCTCTCTCTCTCTCTCTCTTTCTCTCTCTCTCTCTCTCCCCCTCTGTCTCTCTCTCTGTCTCTGTCTGTCTCTGTCTCTCTCTCTCCTCTCCTCTCCTCTCCTCTCCTTCTTCCCCTTCCTCCTTCACCTAACTCCTTCAGCCTGCTCACTCTTGCCTGTCAGAGTCACTGCCACCTCCTGAGAAGCCAAGAGGGTTTAGCTTCAAATCAGTCTTTGTCATAAGGAAACAGGTTTATTTTCCTCACTTTGAGAAGGTGCTGACAGGAGCTAAGGAAAGGATGCCCTGTGTATGCAAAGCTTTCTCCCGCTCTGGCTGAATCTGGCTCTGTCTTCTCATGTATCTCCAGCATTGCTCCTCCGGCCTGCCTCTCCAGTCACCTGTCCTCTTCACCATTATTTATGAGCATATGCTCCCTGGACCTGTCTGTTCCCAGTCCTTTTCTTCCTCCCTTTCATTTCCCTCATTCAGTCAGAGTCCGTCCCTCTATGTGTTGAGAACTCCACGTGCTGGGGACAAGGGACAAGG
This sequence comes from Myocastor coypus, assembly GCA_004027025.1. Classification (NCBI taxonomy): domain Eukaryota; kingdom Metazoa; phylum Chordata; class Mammalia; order Rodentia; family Myocastoridae; genus Myocastor; species Myocastor coypus. The sequence goes on along the minus strand of PVJA010003914.1, from coordinate 28,727 downwards.
TGGGTGTGCACAGAGGGTAAAACAAAACCAAGCAGTGACCTCAGTGACAGAGCAGCATGCACAGCCCCCTGGTGATGGCCAGTCCATCTGGGCACAGAGATGAAGTAGGCATGTGATGGAGCAGGCAGGGACCCAGGGGTAGGCATCCGAGTCTGGGGAACAGGGTCACTCCAGGTCTGGAGCTGAGAACCCAGTGGGCCTTGGCACCAAGGAGTGACAGGATGAGCAGGAGAAGGGGCAGGGCCACTATCAGGTTCCATGGAGAGAAACCCAGGAAGCAGAAGGATCAGCTGGGTAATTTGTGTGGTTCTGGGAAGAGTGGCTTGAAAGGGACAAGCCCATTCATTCATCGACTAGGAGGCCAGCACACTGTGAATTCAAAGGAAGACATAAGCCCAGGGTGACAAGGGTAGAGACAAAGCTCAGCAAGAGAAGGGGTAGAGGGACCGGGAAGACTCGTAAGGTAAGAGCTTGTGGTTGCTTCCCATCGTGAGACTCCACAAGAGGGGCCGAGGAGGGTTGAGCAGGCTTCCTGAGCACCCCAGCCAGACTTAGGAAAAGCACCCAGCTGGGCACTGGCCTCCAAGGAGTGCCATGGGGACACACAGAAGAGAATCAGAGGGCAAAAAAGGAGGCTGAGACACACAGCGAAGGGAGGGACGGAGGGTGACACAGGAAGCAGTAGGAGCAGCCCCGTCCAGCGCACAGTGCTGATGACACCAAGCAGCCCGGGATCCCTGCTGCCTCCGGGAGCTTCCCAGAGATGACTAGCTCTTCACTCTGCAGCCCACTGTGGCACAACGACAACTCTACACGGAGCGCCCGCTAACTGGACACAGGCCTCACAACCACAGGACTCCCAATCTAACGCAGATGGTGTGCGTGCAACTCGACCGCTAGGAAAGCAAGCAGCTGCAGTGCCAGTACTGAACACACTAGGGTGAAGTGAGCGTGTTCTAAAAGCCTCTCCCTGGCTCCGGAGCACCGAGCCCACTGAGCCATGCCATCATAATTCCTAGTCAGTCAACCCTGCAGGGCCTGCTGCTCTGACCCCTGGGAGCCACGCTCCTCTGACAGCTGAGCCCTGTCCTCCGAGGCCCAGGGCAGGGAGATTTCTTCGTGAGATTCACTCTGAGGCTCTGCAGTCAGCATGATGGATGGGGAAGCGGGAGCAGCTTGGGCGGCTGCGGCCAGCAGGGCTGAGAGCAGAGAGAAATATGGCAGCAAAGCAATCCAGATACAAGAGATACTGCAGGCCAGATCAGGGAGTGCGAGCTGCAGCTCTCCCTGTCACCCCCATTTGCCTGCCCCTTTCTGGCTGGGTCCTCCATTCTGTGACATAAATGACACTGAAAGGTTGGGGGCAGCAGAGAGGGCAAGGTGAAAGATCAAGTGTCTCTCTTTTCCCATCCTTCAGGGTTGCACGTTCAGAAAGCTGTGGGGCACGCAGTGGAGCCGCTCACCAGCATCCAGGCCTCTTCCCCGCCCCAGTGCCCCAGTGCCCCAGAGACATCCAGAACTTCTTGGCAGACATGCATGCTTCCATCCAATCTTGCTCTCTGAGGCATAGGGCACAGATGCTAGGGCCAACTGCTAGCAGATGGAAAGGGACAATCCTCTCCTAGGATTCAGTGCAAGCAGGACCGAGGCAGGGACCAAGGTAGAATGAAACGGCAGCAGATCCTCCCAGAGCTGAACCCTGCGATGCAGTCAGCAGACAGGCTCAGCAGCCGTTACTGTGGCGGGAAAGGCTTCAGCCTGCTCTTCCCCGGTCCTTGAACGCCATTTGTCCGGAGCGTCCATGTACACACAGGACAATAGGAAAGCTGACAGGTTATTACTGCCCTCCCCTCACTCCCCACCAGCTGCTGCAGGGGCTGGGAGTACTGGCACTAATGCAGTCAATGCTGAGACCAGAGAGGGATTTCTGGCACTACTAGTGCCTCTCGCTCAACAGATGGGAGATGAGTGCACTACTGAATGGATAACTGAACTACTTCTCTTTCTAGAAATGAGCATGGGCAGTGGGACTACAGTACCGCAGAGCTACAGACCCCACTTCCTGCAGTTCTCTGACACCTACTCACGGGGTCTATACCGAGCATCCAACACGTGCCCAGCCTGTGGATGCTCAGGATGGGGTGGAAGCTGGGCCAAGGGGGACTAAGGGACTCTAGAGGAGGCGGCAGCTGTACTGCTAGGGGCCTTTCTTGCCTCAGTTATAGAGCCACTCTAGTGGGCCAGGGACCTGTGGAGGGTGGACCTCCACACACAGCTCCTCAGTGTCAACATCTCCGTGGCAGAAATGGGCCTGGCACGTGGCTGCAGCACAATACGAACCTGCAGAAAGAATAAAAGACCATGGGCAGTGGGTGTTTCTGCGTGTGAGAAGAGGACGGCTTTTCTCTCCCTCTTTTCCTTTTGCTGGCAGCTGTCTATGCCTACCTCCTCCCCATCTCTGCCCAGTTCTCTGTGCTGCAGAGAGAACGCTGTTCAAGTCTGGGGCGTCCCCTGGGACCTGCCAGAGGGCTCTAGCACCGAAACACACCTGGCGGTAGTCAGAAAAGCCAGAGGGTAGCTGGGGAGATAGCTCAGCTGCTTGAACACCTGCCTGATAAGCACAAGGTCCTGAGTTTGATCTCCAGGACCACCCAAAATAAAGAAGGCTAAGGAGAGGTTAGGAGACTTAAGCCAAGGGAAGCAGCTGTCCTGGACACAGGCAGAACCGTCTGCTTTCCCCGCCAGCTCCCTTAGCACAGTAGCATCTGTCCCTTGGTGAGCTCCAGAAGCAGCCTGCACAGTGCCCCTTCTGCTTGTCTCTCAGGCCCTCTGGCTCACCACGCTGCCCCACCCTTCCTGCTCTATGTCCTGGGCCTGGACCGCAAGCCCCCAGATCTGCCCTCTTGACCCCAGGCCGACTCGAGAGTCTTGGCTGCATGGCACAACGCCTGTGGAGGCTTCTCATTTCTTCAGGCTTCCAGACCCTGCCAGGGCTTGCTCACCTCCTGCTCCAGCCCAGCAGGTCACAGCTCTGCGGGGAAGTGAGCCTTCCTCCAGAGTTAGCTCTCTCTGAGTCTCAGGAACTGTGGCTCTGCTCCAATCTGCTCCCTTCTGAGGATGCCACCACCCTTGCTGGCTTGCCTTCACCCTGACTGGTCATGTGTAAACCCCGTTTCTGCAGAACCCAAGTAATACCCACCTCACACCCGCCATCTCCACCAGTGGTCAGAAACTAGGAGAAAAGCTGCCTCAGACCACAGGCCTGCTGAGACGTGGTCGGGTTAACTGGCAGAAGTAACCCTGAGTTTGAATCTTAGTCTTGCCTGAGGCTAGCTAAGTTACGTTTTCTTCATCTGTAAAGGGGGATACCAGTCCCTCTCCAGGCTGTTCCAAGCATGGAGTGAAATACTGCGCTCACCATCACTTGGTACTCAGAACCCAACAAGCAGAGGCCGATGCTGTGCCGTGAGAGGAGCGCTGCCTGCCCCACCACCCCTCTCGGCACTCTGCTGGAGCCCAGCCTGCCGCCTGGGTGACCAAGCTGCAGAGCAATTCCTAGAAGGCGGGTCCTAGACCCATCGTGGAGTCAGCCTCGTCCCCTGAATGGCTACCTTCCCAAGAGACCTCCGCTCTACCTCAGTGCCACCGCATGGGCACAGGAGTGCAGGTGTGTGGGGGAGGAACAGTGGACAAAGGTCCTTTTATTGGAATCCCAGGGGGCAAGAGCTGGACAAAGGCACCCAGCCTCTGAAGCGGTTCCAAGTTTCACTCAGTGCTCATTATCACAACCAAGATCACAACACTGGCTCCTTTCAGGTCTGTGGTATCAGCTTGCTGTGACTCATCGCCAAGTCTCTCTCGGCAGATTGGAGCTACCGGAGCCGTGCAGATCCAGATACGTCACTCACTCCAGGTGGGAATTGAAGACGGAAGCCTGAGGCCTCCCTGACACTGTAGCATCCCTGCAGGCCCCGGTAGCATCAGGCCTCTCCATGTGGCAGATGCCAAGGTGTGTCCTGGAAAGGAAAGGGAATGGGGAGCCAGGACCTGTGGCAGCGCACTGTGCGCCAGCTGCAGGCTGAGTACCGCACGATCACCACCTTATCTGATCACACTTCCATCCACAGGCCACCACCATGAGCCAGATAAGGGGAGAACAGCCGAGGCTCGGGAGGCAGCATGCTCTGCAGTGTGACAGGCAGCTCAGCAGCAAGGACTAAGGGTCCCAGTCCTGCACCACTGATCTGCTCCCTCCTGGGGCCTATCCACCCTCACCAGGAGCACAGTGGAGCATCTGCACTGGGTATAGGCAGAGAAGGGGGGTCTGTGGGTAAAATCAGAGTGCAATGTGGCCGACTACTAGGGTGGGGAGAGGGAGCAGGAACACCTGCAGGGACAGAAGTCCCCTTGGGTGGCAGGCACCTCTGCTGTTCTCTCCTAGACCCCCTAGGAGCTGGTGCTTTGGGAGGAGAGGATACAGGGAAAGGGGCTTAGTGTTTTTAAGTAGGCCTGGCTGCGAGGCCAGAGACCCCACAGGACGATGGGACCCAGGCTGCAGCTGTGCCATGCAGGAGCATGGCAATGTGAAGGATTCAGGTGGAGGCACCGGGCTGTCTGCCAGCAGGAGCTCACAAGTGACAAAGTGGCCCATCACTGCAGCAGGCCCTGATGTGACTCAGAAGAGACAAGAGAAGGGGGAGGAGAGGGCACGCAGGCTGAATGGGGCACACCATAGCTCAGAATGCCCCAGGAAGAAAGGGACCTCCCTGGGGTGTGCTGGTGTGCAGGGTCCGGAGGGCACAGGTCTCCACTTCGCTTATCCAGTGTCCTCTCTGGAATGAAAGGGGCTGGTATCCAGAGGGCACTGGAACACTGGCCTCTGGGTGCCTCAGGCTTTTCTCAGTCCAGACACCAGTAATAGCAGGTGTCCCTTGTCCCCAGCCCTTCCGGCATCAGCAGGCAGGTGGAAACTCCAGCTGAACCCAGAATTCACCAATTTCAACCATAGGGTCCTTTTCACACTAAAGCAGTTTGAAAACTACTTCATATTTTCAGCTGAACTGAAAAATATTCACATTACATATCCATTTATTTGTGGCTGCACGAAATCCATTTTCTTAATGTTTAATATTTTTGATTTATTGGATTTTTCACTTGACTTTTATTTGCTATTCTTCCCCTCTGCACTTGCGTCAGGGGCTACATAAGGCTGTGACTGGCAGGAGCTCAGCCAGGAGATACAACAGCATCTGGGATAGCAGAGGTACCAGGCAGCAACCAGCCCAGCGCCCCAGGTCTGTCAGGGCCCTTCTGCATACCGGTGGGGCCAGGCACCTGGAGGACATAGCAGGATGACCGCTGAAGCCACGTGGCTCTCCCCCAGTGTAGGGCCACTGCCAACTCCAGAGCCTGGGCAGGGGCCTCTCCCACCCACAGGCCTGGCACTTCTGGGATCATGTGTGTGACAAAGCTAATGCTCATGCTGGGTCCTCCAAGCCTCTAGAACAGAGCTGTGGGGTGCAGGCTGGACACCCATACAACTTTGGAAGATCCTCCACCAGTGATCTGTAAGATGGGGCTAATCTACCTAGCATACGACCTGGGTCCAACTCCACCGCCACTGCGTCCTAGCTGCGTGACCCAGGATTCTCACTGGACAAGTCACTTTGATTTCCCTAAGCTCCCATTTCTGGAAAATGGCTTAATCACATGCCATTGGGAGGCTGATGTGGGAACCAAAGGAGGTGAGGCAGGCAAAGCTCCGAGGACAATGCCCAACAGACACTGCATGTGCATCAGATGTGAATGCCCCCAAACTTCTGAGAAATGGCAAGTTGAAATGGTCCCAACCTACCCAGGCTATTCCTGACGTTCCCCACTTCTCCCCTGGATCCATGGAGACCCAGACATACCCAGTGTGGGCCTCAACAGCAGCTGGCAGGGCTGTGTGCTAAAGATGCTGGGCCACTGGGGAGCCACACAGGGAACAGAATCTGCCCTGCTTAGGGGCAGGTGGTGTTCCCAGCCACGCTCCCTGGAAACAGCTGCCATGGGTCTCTGCAGAGAGAAGCCCCACCAGGCGAGGCGCTGCTCCCTCTTCCCCCACTGCCCTGCCACCAGACAGAGCCAGCATGTGTCTGTGTTGAGCACTCTGTGGGACTCGGGAACCCTGAGGGGCCTCGTCTGCCTGGCTGAAAAGGTCCTGATGTCCCGCTGTGCACCTGTCCTGGGGCCCTGGGAGGCTTCTGTTACCAACAATAGCTTCAAATCCCTGATTAAAATGCTGCAGCAAGGAGAATCAATAACCATCGGCAGCTGAGCCTCTAAGAAGTATAATAATCGCCATTAAGGGGAAGAGTGGAGGGTGAACAGAGTTGGTAAGGTAGTGATTATATTAATCTGTCTCCGTTGTCATCTGCACCCATCTGCCCCCTGTGTGCCCTCACCTGGAGACCCTCAGGAGGAGCCGGGGCTGCCAGCCAAAGCAGGCTGCCTGGCTTCACCCTGCTCCAGCCTCAGAGGCTCCTTTTTGCACCACTATGATAAAATCCCCTGGCAGGGTGGGAAGAGACAAAAGGAATGTTAATGGGAGAGAAGAGCTCCCTGCTCAGGACAAAAGGAGGACAAGGGTCTGGGGCTGGGCATTCAGGCGTCCAGTGTCTCAGAGGTCTGGTGTGGTGTCTGCACACCCATAGCCCCAGCTAGCCCCTCAGAAGGCTGAAGCAGGTTGACTGCAGATGCAAGACAGCCTAAGTTGCTGTCTCCAAAACAAAGGGCCATGGGCCATAGGGCCATGGCATCTTTTTTTTTTTTTTTTTTTTTTTTATTCTTGTTTCAGAGCCTTTGTTTGTTTATTCACTCATTTTTATGGCCGGCTCAGCACACCCCCAGGGCAGGGCTGGCGCAGCATGTGGTGCTGGGGATCCAACTGGAGTCCCTGAAGCCACCCAAGCTTCCCCAAGCAGGCGCTTTAGATCACTGAGCCATTCCGCTGGGCCCTGGGCCATGGTATCTTGAATCTCATCTTACTCGGTAGAAACCTGCTCGGCACTTACCGGTGTCAGACACCACTCTAAGCATCTTGCAGTTTTAAGCTCATTCCAATCTCTTGGCAGCCCACAAGCTAAGTGTCATTATTACTCTGTTTTACAGATAAGAAATGGAGGCCCAGAGTTATAAATCATTCACCTGAGGTGACTACACCCAAAGGCAGGTCCCAGACTTGAACTAGGTGAAACAGCAGTCTCACTGAACTAGACTTTACTGCCTGTATACTTAACACCTTTCCTGCCCTGGCTGGAAAATAGTAGATACTCAGCACACAGAGCTGTCTGGTGCCATTTCCCATGCTGTGCCTCCCAACTGTGACATTCAGCACTCGCCTACCACCACCCTTCTTGTATTTGAGCCTCGTCCCAGAGTCTAAGGATGCTTTGTAACATTTTCCTTGCAAGCATGGCCAACTGTGAGTGGCCGAGGCTTGTGAGAAAGCACTCCCTCCCTTCTCAGCTTTCACCAAGTACTAAATGTGGGCCCCTCTGTCCCTGTGTCTACCCCTGTGGCTGTGGCTCTAGTGCACCAACCAGAAACGCTCATCTCTGGTAATGTCTGCGGCTGCCCTTCCATGTGTCTCATCTGCTTCCAAAGGCTCAGATATAAGTGAGCTGGTCTCTCCAGTTGCCACCTTCTAAGCATGGAATGTTCTTGGGCCTGGCAACAAATCTAGGGAGGGTTCATCGGAAACAGCTATGCCCATGTCATCCACCTGGGGCCCAGCTGCCTCTCTGTGGGAGAAACCTAACCATAATCAGCAAAAGCAAGGTGCATGAGTCATCAGTCTGCGTTGTCTCGACAGTTTAATGAGCTCCCCTAGAACTGGCCCAGTGCAGGCTGAAATTGAGGAGCACGGGTCAGGAGGCAGGGCTCTGTTCTTTGGCCCACTGTGTGTCCTGAGCCCAGTGTGGTGCTGTGTGTATTTATTTATTTCAGGATATGAATGAATAAATGAGTGATTACACATTCTCCTAGTGCTCATTCAGTACCTCATATACCAGACCTCAAGTAAGCTCTACTGAAGCAAATTGGCTTTTGGAAAAAAGAATCTTTAATGTCTTTTTACTCTTCTTCAATGCTCCTTTTCTTCTTTTTGTAGTGTGGAGATGGACCCCAGGGCCTCAGGAATGCTAGGCATGCTACTGTTGCTATACACCCCTGGCCCAATGCATATTTTTTTTTAATTTTAATTTTGTAAAATGTACTATCTCAGTCTGTTTTTTTTTTTTTTTTTTTTTTTTTCTTTTGAGGCAGGGTCTTGCTATGCATTTCAGGCTGGTCTTGAGCTCACTTTTGTAATCCAGGCTGGTCTTGAACTCGCACCAATCCTCCTGCCTCAGCCTCCCAAGTGCAGGGATTACAGGCGTGCGCCACCACACCCGGCTCTCAGTCTTTTTTAAAAAAGTAGTGCTAGAGATCAAAGCCATAAGCACTGTATGACTGAGCAATATCCCTGATACTTTTAATTTTTACTTTGAGACAGGCTCAGTAAATTGCCCAGGCTGGCCTTGAACTTGTGATCCTTCTGCTTCAGCCTAGTAGCTGGAATACAGTTATGTGCCACTTTCCCCAGCCTATTGTAACCATATTTAATATTTTTTATTTATTTCTTTTTTTCTTGTTTCAGAATCTTTATTTGTTTATTCACTCATTTTTATGGCCAGCTCAGCCCGCCCCGAGGGCAGGGCTGGCGCAGCATGTGGTGCCGGGATCGAACCTCAGTCCCCAAAGCTGCCCAAGCTTTCCCAAGCAGGTGCTTTAAACCACTGAGCCATCCCACTGGGCCCCTGTAACCATATTTAAATGCACAGTTCTGTGACATTAAGTACAGTTACCCCGTGTGATCATTGCCACCACCTATCTTCAGAACTCTTTGTGTCTTACAAAACTGAAACTCTACACTCATTAAACAATAACTTCCTACCCTCCCGTTCTGTTTTCTGTCCCTCCCTACAAATTTGACTATTCCAGCAAACTCATAAGTTTAAGGATTGATTCTATCGTAATTCAGGTAACTATTACCTTAGGACTAATTACATAGATTGTTTCCAGCCTTTTTATCTGTAGTGCAGACACAAATGTACCTGTGCAAGAAGCATTTTGTGTACCTGGAATTATTCCTTTAGGACCAATCATCAGAATCAATATTCCCAGGGCTCAGGATTTAGCTCAGTGGTAGAATACTTAACTGGCATGTGCAATGCCCTGGGTTTGATTCTAGGAACACATACACACACACACACACACACACACACACACACACACTATACTAAAAAAATAAAATAACTTGAATTTATGTTTTGATTTTTGATGCTGTCAGCTACCCTACCATGGGATTTTAGCAGTTGATACATTACCTCTAAAATGTTATATTAACAATGTTATAAACATGGCCATTTCTCTTTATTCTTATCATCACTGGATTTTTTAAAATAATAATGTATTGCTAATCTGGCAAAAATCTGTATGTCATTGTTAGACTAAAAATACATTGTGGCAACTAGTTTAGTGGAAACAGAGCTGAAACTGGAGTCAGATCTATTTTCAGAAGGCGAGTACAGAGCAGAACACCTCTGGAGCTGAAAGGAAAACAAGCCTGTGTTTTCAGGCTGGGCCCTGAGCTGGGCCCAGAGGCAGCAAAAGACGGAAGATACAGCAGACCCCGCTTTAGGAGCTGGGAGGCAAGGTCAGTAATTCCCTCCACTTACTTAACAGCTGAACAGATCTTTACGAAACTTGTTTTACCAGTGAGAAAGCTGAGAATGACAGCTAACAATAACTTTTTCAAGGTCATATGACTTATCAATTAAAAAATCAACTAAGATTAAAAGATGGCTGCAAACTGGGTGTGGTGGTGCATGCCTGTAATCCAGCACTTGGGAGGCTGAGGGAGGAGTGTGAGTTCAAGACCAGCCTGGGCTACAAAAGTGAGCTCAAGTCCCTCCTGAACCACATAATGAGACCCTTTCTCCAAAAGACAAAAAATAAAACAAAAAATAAAAGATTGCTGGGTCCAGGCATAGAGGTGTACCTCTGTGATCCCAGCACTATGGAGGCAGAGGTAGGAGGATTGCTGAGAGTTCGAGGACAGCCTATGCTACATAGTGAGTTCAAGGTCCATCTGAACTACACAGACCCTGTCACAAAACAAACAAGCAAAGACTGCTAGCTCAGTAACCTCGCCTCATGAGCTACACAGCCCATACAGACTACATCTCACATATTCCTCTCCTCCACCACTCTCACAAAGCTGGTCCCCATTGGTCAATGGTGTAGACTTCCCACAATCACCAGAACCCAGATGCATGCTGGGCAGCCTGCCCATCAGCTCACATGGCACCAGGCACTCCCTTGAAGGCAGCTCACAGCCCCCTAAGACGCTTCCCCCCTTTGTTCCAGTGCTGCCCTATCCATCCCCTCTTTTTTGGCTTGGTTCTCGGGCTCATACGTACCAGCCCCAAATCTGTCCCGACCCCCTGCACCCCCCCACACACCAGGTCTAGGTGTCCCTCTTACGTCCTCCTGGGCACTCCCATCAGCACTTCTCCATGGCTGTACTGCAATAGCTTATGTGTGGGCTGCCCAGCAGGTGTCTAGAAGCTCACAGGCTGTTTTTATCTCTGTACTTCTCTACACATCCCACCCCCTCCCACCCCCTCCCACCCCTGGCACACAATAGGTCTCAATGAGTGTTTAATGAATGAAGACATTCTGCCCCATTCAGACCCAGAGGTGGCCCACCCAGAGTCTAGACCAGTGACGGTGAACCTTTTATTTATTTATTTTTTTCTTGTTTCAGAACTTCTGTTTATTTATTTATTTTTATGGCCAGCTCAGCCTGCCCTGAGGGCAGGGCTGGCGCAGCATGTGGTGCTGGGGATCGAACCATGGTCCCTACAGCCCCCTAAGCAGGCGCTTTAGACCACTGAGCCATCCTGCCAGGCCCCTACGGCGAACCTTTTAGAAATAGCAACGATACAAACACTCTGCTGCAGTGGGCTTGCCAGAGGTTTGCCACCACTGGGCTAGATGGAAGAATTTGCAGCAGTGGTGCCTGCAGCAGCGTGGGAGGCACAAGCAAGGTTGGAGCCCTGGACTTCCAGAGGACTCTGCAGTCTCTGGACCCAGCCCATAGTTATACATTCTGTGCCTTTACCTTGAGTGCCACAGCTGGTCCAGGAAGAATGTTGGGGTGCTCAGGAGGGAAGCTCCGAGGAGACAGAGCTTTCAGCATACTGAGAGGGCAGTAATTAAATTTCTCTGCTAACAAGCTCATCCCGGAACAGCCTTCCCTCCAGACTGGTCCTCTGGGAACACAGACCAGCCGTTTTCTTTCCTGTTGCAGAGCCCATGGCCGACCAGAAGTTCCAGAGGAACAGGGCAAGAAAACCAGTGGGTCCAACATGCTGCTTATAGCTGGGGCTGGCGGCTCTTGGAAGGCTGAGGACAAGGTGGAGACATGCTTCCTGGAGACAACCACCATCCCACCATACTCAGCACCATAAACGCTGCCAGGAACCCAGACAAGCAGGCATGCCCAAAAAGATTACTGTGACTTCCTCCATGTTTTGGTTATCACGATGGAAAAATCAAAATGCTCTTCTTCTTCTTCTTTACTCTTACCCCCATGTTGAATTTTACGTTGCTTGGCTGTGGGAACAGTTGAAGAAAATGGCACAGTCTTTAGGAGGTTCTGTTCCTCTGATGTATCTTACTCTGGTCCTGGCACACTCAGAGGAGATGTGCCAATGGGCAGGCCTTCGTTTGTGGGGGGCAGAGCAAGGAAGACTTCCTGGAGGAAAGTGCAGAGAGCAGCCTAGCTGGGTCCAAAGAAGCGCAGCCTGTCTTGTGGGCCCCATCCCAGGGTCTCGCTTGTGTTCCTCCCACGGCCTGGGTGGTGTCTCTTCTCCTTCTAGGACAAAATGTCCAAGCCCTGAGGCCTCTGGGGGCAGGGCAGCTGCCCTTTGCCCAGCCAGCCTCGTGGGCTGATGGCAGACAGTCTGCCTTTATGAGCCACTTCTCCCACTTGCAGACATTTCATCCTTGAAGGGGAAAGTTCCCAGGGCAGAGCAGGAGGAGGCGCAGGAGGATGGCGGTTGCCGCATGCTTGGCCTCCTGGGGTTAGTCTTTCAGCAATAGGGTATTTAAGGATCAGGATGAAAAATTTAAAAGCCTAAAACAAAACTAGCAAGCCAATTACTCTGAAGAAACTTCCTTGAAAGGGAAGGGGGAGAATCAATATTTAATTCAGCCTGCATTGATTTGCAATCTGGGTACCACACTCAGCCCTCGAGTCTGTGGAGGCTTTCCTGTGAGAGATTGTGGAGGCGCTGGCAGTGGACACCGAATGCCTTGGAAGAGACGCAGGGCAATCTGCCTGAGTCCTGGCCCCAACTTCACCTTCTCTCGCTCCAGAAGCCTTCCACCCTGACGTGGGGAGACTCCGGCCACCAACGAGGACTCCCTGGTCTCTTCTCCTGGCCTCTGAGGGGAGCAGCTTTGGAACCCTCCCAGAAAGTGCTATGTGTACTGTATGTATACACATATAACACAGACTCACCACACTCACTCCACACACGTATCACACACAGTCACCACACAAGTGGCATACACACATCACCTACATACCTCACTCATACCACACACATTCCACACACCTCACATTCACACCACACATACCACACACATACACAGCTGACACACATCACACGCTCCATGCCCTATTCGCAATTCTCACACCTTTCTCACACTCCGTACCCACATATGCACTTGCACATCGCCCTCACCTACCATCTACACGAACCACACATATACACACCTTCATCCAAACAGGCCTAATTTTTCAGAAACACAAAACGAATTATCTAGGAATGAATCTTAGGGTACTTTCTGAAACGTATATACTCTAGAAGAAAGAGAAACCCCAGAACGTCACGGTCTGTCTCAAGCGTTTCTGTTCCTGAAGCCTTCTGGCTGCTTTATCCTGCCTAGAGTCTAGCCTAAGTCTGGGTTCTGTGTGGCTGCAAATGCAGCGTGCACCACTGCACTCTGTGTATTCTAAAGTCTCCGGCCCTCTGCATAGACCCTGGCTGCTAGTCCCTGCCCCCACTCCCTGCCCTAGCCTCTAAACAGGCCAGAGGGCAAAGAAAATTGCAGCCTGCGGCAGGGAGCTAGCTCCGTGCCGCCTTGTCAGTCAGCCCCCACCCGCACCCCAGCTGAGGCGCAGCTGCCCTGAGAGCTGCTGCCACAAGGAGAGGGCGTGAGGAAGAGAGGGCAGAGCAGGGTGACTACCAGACTACCACCTCTGCCTTCTCTGCCCACGTGCGGAGTCTAGGTCGGGAAATAAAGCTGGATCATGCGGTATTCAAGAGTGCCAGAGCAGCAGTTAGTGGCATAAGGCACACTATTGGGTCAGACAGTAAGTTTTTAAATATTTAATTAAAATTAACATAAAATTTTTTGCTAGCCCTTTAGAGCTCATTACATTCTTCAGTGCTTTTTTTTTTTTTTAATTTATTTTATTTTATTTTTTCTTGTTTCAGAGCCTTTGTTTATTCACTCATTTTTATGGCCGGCTCAGCCCATCCTGAGGGCAGGGCTGGCGCAGCATGTGGTGCCGGGGATGGAACCGCGGTCCCTGCAGCTGCCCAAGCTTTCCCAAGCAGGCGCTTTAGACCACTGACCCATCCCGCCGGGCCCCCTTCAGTGCTTATTTATGCTGTATTTTTTTATTTTTAGGGCAGGATCTACAGGGTGTTCTACAGGGTGTTCAGAGTCTCACAACATAGATCCGACTCGTAGTGGATCTCCTGTTTACAGCCTCCCAAGTGCTGGGATTACCGGCTCCTGGCCACCAGGCTCAGTCTCGGCATGCCCTGGGGGAGGGAGGGCTGCACACCCATGGGGATCAAACCCAGCCACTGTGCTCTGTCTAAATAGGCGCTTTAATCCGCTGAGCTATCAGGCCGGCCCTTCTCTTATTTATTTTTTTATTTGCAGGGTTTTTGTAGGTACTGGGAATCAAACTCAGGCAGGTGCTGTATCCCTGAACTGTATCCCTGCCCTCCATGCTCTTTTATACCTATTACTTGAAGCACTTCCTGTTCAGAATAGCACGAAGTGGTTAGGGCTCCAATTATTTGTCCCCCTTTTACAAATGAACCCTGTGGCTTGAGAAGCTGTGACTGAGGACCCAGCCACTGCCTTCTCCTCTCTTTGTGGGCTGTGGCATGTGGCTGGAAGGCAGGCAGCATCTGTGCTACGGGTGTTAGGATGGACAATGATGCTGCATTTGTAGCAAGGCAGAGTTAAGCAGCCCTAGGAGTACAGCCCGGCCTAAGCACCACACACTGCCTTGCCCTTTCCCGGGCGCCTGGGTGCTTGAACGGTCTCGTTCACTCACCAGGACACACCCTAACGTGGCTCAGCTGGGCTCCAGAGCCTCGATGCAGAGGTCTCCCATCCTACAGTCGTAGCCTGGGCCCCTCCGGGTGCGAGGAGGATCGGGAAGGTGCATTTGGATGGGAAAGTTTAGGGTGGTAATACCTTCCTGGTCTGGCTCTGCACGAAAGGCATCCAGAGGCTGTGGAGCTGCAGGACCCCTTTTCTGTCCCTCACCCCATTCCCTAATATTTCTCACCTTTCCTTTCCAGCCTTGGAATGTGTTGGAGACTCAGTCTCCCTGCGTGGTCCCTGAAAAGCTGCCACCACCCACACATTCCCTGGGGTTCCCCTCTTTCCATGCAGTGAGATGATGCTGACTCTAGATTCCTGTCTCCCTCACCCCCACCCACCAGCTACAGCTAGGGGAGCCCTTCCCTCAGGGGAGTTGGCGGCAAAAGTAGCAAGCAAGAGGAAGAGCTTAACTTCCCAGCTTAGTCTGGGCCTGGCCTGTCAGAAATTCTCTTCTGAGATCCTAAGAAAAATAGAAGGATCCCCTTTGCATCCACACTCTGACTGGACTTCCCCAAGAGGGCTCCATTTCCACTCCAACACCCTCTCTCCCCCTGCCTGATCCCCACAGCACTGCGTCCTAACAGTGATTCTGGGTCCTTAGGGCTCTACCTTAGTCCCACCCCAAGGCTTCCTCCTCAGTAATTCCAGCTTAGCCATGTGCCTTGGCAAAGTTACTCACCTCTCTACTCCTCAACATCCTCATGAGCAAAAAGGCACCGAAAATACCCAGGGTTGAGCTAATGGATTCAAAAGTACCTTATACATTACAAAGCCTAATTCTATTGTGAACTATTATTGTAGCTAAATTTTTTTTTAACATCAATGCCTCTCATTAATAGCCATAATTTATTAAGTGCCAACTCGGTGCTGGTCATTCTATTGAGTGGTTTAAGTACATTGCTTCCTGTACTCACAAAAATGGTGAGGAAGGCGTTGACCCTAATTTATAAGTAGGTTGTCCAAAACATTTAATTAAATGGCAAAGCTGAAATTTTATACGAAGCATATCTGCTCGCACAGTTTGTGTTTTTTCCTACCCCAATCTGTTTTATAAACAAACCCTTACACCAAGCACATGCTTCTATTGCTGTGTTTATCGTATTGTATTTATAATTTTACTGTTTACAGATTCTTTTTTTCTCCTAAGAGACTGTGAACTTGTGAAAGACTGAGTGACGCATCGCGGTCATTCTCACGGCATCCGTCCCTCCCTTGGTGACTGTCGAGAAGTCGGCACTCACAGTTGTTCACTGACCATGACATGAGTGTGGCTGTTCCTACAGCCTGCTTCCTCGTGAGCTCCTCAGGGGTCCAGGGCCAGGGCCCGGGAACAGGGCATGTGAGGCGTGGAGTTTTCAGGCCCGCTGCCATTCTCTGCCTAGGAGGCTCTCAATTCAGAAGCTGTCCCCGGAAACCGGCTTCTTCGCAAACTTTCAAAAGCTCATACATATTCACAATGGGAGAAAATGCTGAGAAGAGACACTTATTTTGTTTATTAATCTGGCACCTCGGTACATCCACAGCAGAAATGCATAGTCTGCTTCCTCCCATGTGTTCCTAGTCTGCAAGCTGGATTGACAGTGCGCTTAGACCGGCAGGAACCAAGGAACCTGGGCCACCCCTGACCAGAGTGGGCCTTAGGAGGTCGGGTGCATGGCAACAGTCCCCAGGAGCCCCAGCACAAAGGCATCTCTGCCCGGAGATGCCCATGCCTTCTGGGCGTGACAGGCTTGGTAGATAACTAAATAACACCCCTCTTTTCTCTACTCATATGGGAAAAACAACAAAGAGGGACTCAGAAATTATACAACTCTATTTCTACAAAGTATTTCAATGTGCTTGCTAATATTCCCTCCTTTTGCTGCTGCATTTGTCTCTGTTAAGAATTATCCAAAAGTGAGCTGGGCATGGTTGTGCACATTTGGAGTCTCAGTTGAGGCAAAGGAGTTATAAGTTCAA
Source organism: Myocastor coypus (assembly GCA_004027025.1). Lineage (NCBI taxonomy): Eukaryota > Metazoa > Chordata > Mammalia > Rodentia > Myocastoridae > Myocastor > Myocastor coypus. The sequence goes on along the minus strand of PVJA010003914.1, from coordinate 12,260 downwards.
GGCCATCCTGAGCTGCATAGGGAGACCCTGTTTCAAAAAGCAAATGAATGAAATTACTCAAAAATATCTAAAACATGGGAATAGGCAGAAACATAACTGCGTGTTTTCTCCACATTTGGCCAAGTAATTGTCTAACGTACTCACCAGCGTATACGTTTTCTTCTCTAAGGGACACAAGCCTTTGCTCGAGTCCCTAGTGCCTTATGAATTAAGAGACAGATTCACAAACGTTCATTAACGTTACATGCTAATTTGTAAGTTTTTGTCTGGTAGAAATGCAAATGATTTCTGTTTGGTACAGAAAATAATTGAAAGGCTACAGCTTTATTGCTGTGTAAGATATTAGTTTGTTTTTCATCTAATTTAATGAACTTATTTCTGCATTTCTTTTCTGGTTAAGTACATAAATCTGTTCATCAAGTCCTCTAAAGAACCAGTTTTAACATACTGCTGGTTTAATGAGCTAATCAGAACCTTTGGTACATATTTATTTCATATTTGTCTGAAAGTGATTTTTTATTTTCAGCACTGGGCATTTAACTCAAGGCCTTCATGTGCTGTGGAGTACCCTGCCACTGAGCTAAACCTCCAGACATGACAATAATGTTTTTGACTCCTTTAAAAGTTATTGTTTGATCTACTTCGGCCTGTAAGCAGCAAGACCATTCCAGAGACCCAGCACATGCTAAGCTCAGCAGCTCAAAATGCAGAGTACCAGACGGATCCACCAGGGGCCACCACCATATCCAACTCTCTCTTCAAAAATCGCTAGGTTCTTTGTTCCTCAGGTGACAAGTCAGAGGGCCTGTGACGAGAAACGGGAATGGTGCCCTGAATGAGTCATGAAAACGGAAGAGTAGAGGATTTTCCCCACCTCTCAGTCCAATATGGGGAGCAGGGACAAACCCATTGGGGAGCAGGTGGGCAGCAGAGAAAGGCAGGCAAGGTACTTTGTGGTAAGTTCACCAGGACCACAACTCCAAGGACACAGCTGATGGCCATGAGGAGTCTGCTGGCTTAAAAAGTGGTCCTTCTGCTAACCAGGGCCCTGGGGCAGCTGGGATTTGGGAAGGGAAAGTGGACGTATGTGTGCCTGGCCACCCCTGCATCTTCAACCTTCCTCACAGCATGGCTTGGGTTACCCATAGGTCCTGGAAGCTCTAAACTGAGCTGGACTGCTTGGACATAAGCCCAGCCACATCTCAGGTGGTTGTGTTCTTTAATTCAGTCGGAAAAAGATGCATTTCAGCGTCAACCAGGGGAATACACTCTCTCTAGCACCAGATATGAAGAGCAACTTCTGCATATTTTATATGTCGTAACCCTCATAGCAACTGTGTGAATGAAAATTCATTGCCCACTGGATAACATGGAGCTGAGTCTTCTCATGCTGAAGGGTTCTTGTAAAAGCTGGCTGCAGTCACAGATAATGGTGGGGTGGAGGCTGCAGGGAGGATGGCCCTTCATGGGCCAGGCCGTCACCTTTCGGTGGATGAAGGGGCATGGGAATGACTCCCTACCTCTCTGCTCAGGTCTGCACTTGACAAAAAACTACTTCTAGACCATTTTACCAACCACAGCCCAGCAAGTGCTGCTGATCCCCTGGCAGGAGCTGGAAAAGCCAGTTATAGCCATGGAGACAATGCACAGAAACAGCTTATTTTTTCCTCCTTTCTCAGCTCCTATCTGGAAGGAGTAAGACATGGGGCAGAGATGGGAAGGATGAGCAAGAAGAGGTTGGCACTGACAAAGAAGAAGCCAGAAGCAGCCCCTGCCCCACCAGATAGACCATTTGCCCCCAACATCACTCAGGGAGGTGGCCGCTGAGGCTAGAACCACTGCTAATTCTACAAGGTGCAATACTCTCTCTCTCTCTCTCTCTCTCTCTCTCTCTCTCTCTCTCTCTCTCTCTCTCTCTTTCTCACTGAGTTACTCTCACTGAGTTACTTCCTCAGCTCTTTTTAATTTTTCATTCTGAGGCAGGGATTTGCTAAATTGCCCAGGCTGGGCTATGATTTGTGATTTTCTTGCCTCAGCCTCCCAGAGTATTGGATTGATTCTTGTGTACCACCACACCCAGCAGCAATTATTTTGTGACAATACAAATCTTGAGGCTGGTGAGATAGCTCAGCAGACTTTATAAAGCACCCACTTAGGCATTTAGGCAAGCACAGGAATCGCAGCTTGATCCTGGGCACCACATACCTCACCAGCCCAGCCCCCAGGGTGGGTTGAGCTGGCCAGAGTCAAGGCATGGTGGCCCACACCTGTAATCCCAGGACTGGGGAGGCAAAAATGAAAATGGTAGGATCACCATCTGCATGGTGAGACCCTGCAACGATATATATATATATATATATATATATATATATATATATATATATGTGATTTAATATCATCTTAAGTTTGATTTATTATTTTAATGTCTTCAGAATACTTCATAGCATAACTATTTCATGTTTTGTTTAACTAGCTCCTGCTGTTAAACTTTAGATTGCTTCCAAATGTTCCCTCTTGTGAAGAATGCCTCTGTGAACACCATTGTTTATAGAGCTTTTGGTGTTCTGTTGAATTATTTCCTCAGTATAAATTTTCCCAAGCAGAATTACTTGTCAAAGATACAAACAGGTTTATGGCTCCCGGGACTTCAGCACTTTGGATTGTCATCTACACTGAATGCATTCCCCATCTCTTGAACACTATCACAGACTGGGGCTTATCTCTGTGTCCCTGGGTTCTGAGCCAGGGAGACTGCTTTTCTCTTTCTCCTAGCTATGGGGTCCTCCCATGCCACAGCTAATGTCAGCTACCTGCTAAATTCTATGAATCTAAATTTAGTGAAAAATCTTTTTCAGCCAAGTGTGGTAGTCTGTAATCCCAGCACTCTGGGAGCCTGAGGTAGGAGAGTCAGAGGTTTAAGCCCATCCTGTGCAACTAAGTGAGACCCTGTTTTAAAATAAAGAGATTTGGAAGCGGATGGAGATATAGCTCAGTGACACAGTCTCTGCCTGGCAAGCTCAAGGTCCTAGGTTTGATCCCTGATATGAAAAATAAATCAACAAAAATGGCAATATAGTTCAGCGAGAAGCCCTTTAGTTCAACTCCTAGTACCACTCACAGAGAGTCTCTTTCTCTAGGAAATGTGCCCCATTTTACCTCACATGACTCCCTTCTTTCCTATACTTAGCCTTCCCTCACAAACTAATCCCTTTGGAGTAAGTCCTCAGGTTCTTAAGCAGTCATGTGTGTGCCACAAAGTGGTGGGAGGTGAGAAGCCTTCGGGGAAGATTCTGGAATCTCTGCTAGTAAGGCTCACATGTGAGATAGCTGAAAGGGCTGCTAGTCAAGCAAGTCACCGAGATTAGTGGGTTAGGCCCTGCTGGGGAAGGGACCCAGGACAGGGGTAGAAAGGGGCAGGTCCTAATGTCCAGAGTCCAGGTTGTCCCAGAGGTCTGATCCCCATGGGATTCCTGCCAGGTAGACAAGGCCAAAAACAGAAGGGCTTCACACCTTGCCAGTGAGCACAGATGCCCACTAGTGAGACACGGGGAGCCAGGGTGGAGAAGCAGATGCCTGCACTAAAACAGGAGAATTATCTGCCCAGATCTGGATCTCTGTAAATCTGCAGCTGTGTTAGGGATAAATTAGCAAGGGAAAACACTGAAAGCAAGGAGGCCCACTGGGGGTTTCGTATTCTTCAGTGGAAAGCTGTATGGGGTCTGGGTGGGAATCCTCAGCCCTGTGGGCATCCTGTTGTCTTCTCAGGGAGTTTGCTGACAGCACTCCAGGGGGCCAGGGCTATTTTCTCCTGCATCCCTCCCCAGATGGTGACTCCCTGCTTGGTGTAGCCTTTCACACCCTGGGCTGAACAAAAGAGAAAGCCAAACGAAGTAGGCTTAGCCCCAGGGAGTTTCCAATCTGACACAAGAGATGCACAAACCACTAAAAACCACCATCTTCTGGGCCCAGCAGGATGGCTCAGTGGTCTAAAGCACCTGTTTAGGAAAGATTAGGCGGCTGCAGCGACCGTGGTTAGATCCCCCACCCCACATGCTGCGCAGGCCCTGCCCTCAGGGTGGGCTGAGCTGGCCATAAAAATAAATAAATAAACAAACAATCAAAAGTTCTGGGGCCCGGCGGGATGGCTCAGTGGTCTAAAGCGCCTGCTTGGTAAAGTTTGGGCAGCTTCAGGGACCACGGTTCGATCCCCGGCACCACATGCTGCGCCAGCCCTGCCCTCGGGGTGGGCTGAGCCGGCCATGAAAATGAGTGAATAAACAAACAAAGGTTCTGAAACAAGAAAATAAATAAAAAAATTTAAAAAAAAAAAAAAAGTTCTGAAACAAGAAAAAAATTAAATTTAATTTAAAAAAAAGAAAGAAAAAAGAAAGCCACCCTCCAGAAGGACCTTAGATTTATCTAATCAAATGTATTCATTTTACAAGTGGGAAAATTGACTCTTGGAAGCATAGGACACTAGACTGGAATCAGATCACCTGGCTCCTGGTCAAAAGCAGGAATCACCCCAGAGAATTTCTTCCTCTTAGCTAAATTCATGTTTGTTCTTGGCAGCTTCCAATCAGGCAGGTGAAAGGTCCCTTCTTTAGCCTAGCGGCAGGGGGAAACTGCAAGGTACAGGTGCAGACCCAGGCAGCAGGGCTCAGGTACAGAGAAATGCGACACTGAGCAAAGAGATGAGCCAGGCTGGGCAACCGTGATGACAGCCAAGGATCCACAGGGTCCATTGCTCACCAATGAGCCTACACAGCTACTTGCTTGCACAGAAAAGATTACAAAGCTGCCGCTCTGGCTGATAAATTAGAGCCCCAACTCAAACCAAGACACGTTCTCCCAGAAGCAGCAAGCTGCCTCTGCTAAGTGACCACTGGGCTTAGAGTGATGTCACTTGCTACTGGGCAGGAGATGCCCAGTGATGTGCCAGCAGGACAGACATGGGTTTGTATCTCATCTCTACTTATGGAGTGAGTGGGGTTTGGGGAAGTTATTCCACCCCCCTGAGCTTCAGTTTTGTGTCCATCTTTCTTATTTTACAGAGTGATGAAGAGGCTCAGACAAGATAACTTGTGAGAAATCTGTTTGTGAACCATGAAGAATGATGTGCATTAGTGACAGGGAGCCCTGGCTTCTGAATATTTCTCTGGACCTGGTAGCTACACCCCACAGGGATGAGAAGCACCAAATACATTATGGGGAGCTGTGGTGGGGCCTCTGAGCAGGACTGCCTCAGGGCCAGGGTCTTGGTCTTTTTATGCAGTCAAATACCTCCTTGAATAAAAGCATTTGCCCAAGTAGCAACTTGCATGGGGGCACCTGCTACTTGTTGCTTGTAATCAGCTTCTGGAAACTAAAACTGGCTTCTCCACCAGAAACACCACGGGCCAGGAATTCCTGAGAACAAGGAAAGCCACAGCAGAGAGTAATCCACCGAAAGAGGAAAGTCGGAGCGAAGTTCTGGCTCTGCCACTTGCTGGCCTTATGAGAGCAGTCTTACCTCTTGAACCCCCATTGTTTCCCTTTGTAAAATGGCAGTGCACCCTGTCATTCAGTGGGATCGGGGCTAGTGGTGAGCAGATTACATACAGCTAGATAAATACACACGAACAGGCCCATCCTACGATGCAAAGCGAGGCCCTTTGGGTTGGCTGATTGGATTCCAAGACGACATTCCTTGCACAAAGCATGCTGACAGTGCAAAGCCAATCATTTCTTCAAATTGGAGTGAGAGTTTAAAGACTCTTGAAGTATGACTAGAAAATATTTTTAGATGTTCATGGCATATTTCCCAATATTTTACGATTCTCTCCTTAATTTCAGGGCAATTTTGGTGACTCAGCTTTAAAAGTATTTCCAAAGCCTTCAATCCAGTTATATCCATAAGGAAACACTACCTCTCTAACAAACAAGCCCCAAAATGTATAGTGGTTCAAGAACAATGCAAGTTTCTTATGTTGTGTGACACATAAAGGCCAAAACATCTCCTAACTGGTGAGTGGCTGTCCCGTAAGCATGGTGCAGGGGTGTAGATTCCTTCCATTTTGGGCTCTGCAGTCTTTCCCATGTGGTTATCAAGGTATTGTTTTGGATGCATCTAGTGAAAGGGAGAGGAAAGAGTAAGTGGAAAGCTGAACCACAGCAGCCAGAGGGGGCGTGCATCACTTCCGCCACACTCCTTGGTGAGAGGGGAAAGAAAGCGCCCATACACTGCAAAGGGCTCTGGGAAATGCAGTCCAGCTGTGTGCCCAGGAAGCTAACAAGCCACTTATGACAGCAACAGCCAGTCTGTGGTGCCCACTTGCATAGAGCAGATCACGTGGTTTGTACACTCATGTTTCATTGATTTATATCAGTACAGTACAAAGATTGAGAAACTGACTCCATAAGAGATAACCACACTACATAATATTAAGAACATTTTAAGGAGCTTGGTAAGTGACTTAGTTTCTTCTTTCATTGTTGAGACAAAGTACCCAGCACATGTGACTAAAAGAAAGCGAGGCTTATTTCAGCTCATGTTTCAGACCATAGTCTGCAGGCTCCAAGGCAGGATGGTAGGGCAGAGGTGCATGGCAGAGAAAAGCTGCTTGTGGTAGTCAACAAAAATGCCTGCAATCCTGGTTCTTGGGAGGCCGAGGCAGGACAATTGCCCTGAGTTTGAGGCCAGCCTGGACTACATAGTAAGAGCCTGTCTTGTTACTTTTCTCTCATTGCTGAGACAAAAAAACAAAAAACAGAAAAAACCTCAAAGTTAAAGGAGGAAAGGTTTATTTAGCTCATGGTTTATAGAGAGTCCATAAATGCCTGGCTCCGAAGCAGAATGGTACATGGCGGAGGGGTAACTGTCCATGGCAGCGGAGTCAGAAAAGCAATGAGGGAGTAAGAAAGAGGGAGACAGCAATGGAGATGAAGATAGACAAAGACAGACAGACACAGGGACAGGGCTCCTTCTGTCCCTTATATTATACACAGGCTATCCACCCTAGGTCACTCACCCTTAATCCCAGCACTGGCCCATGAATCAGTCACAAACTAGATTCAGCTGCTTCTGTAGAGCCTGCCCCCATAACTGCAGGAGGCTTTGGGGGACATCTGGATACAAACTCTTAACAGACCCTGTCTAAAAACAGAGAAAGGGGCCTGGTGGGATGGCTCAGTGGTCTAAAGCACCTGCTTAGGAAAGCTTAGGCAGCTGCAGGGACCGCGGTTTGATCCCAGGCACCACATGCTACGCCAGCCCTGCCCTCGGGGAGGGCTGAGTCGGCCATAAAAATGAGTGAAAAAACAAAGATTCTGAAACAAGAAAAATAAGTAAATAAATAAATAAAAATTCTTTAAAAAAAAATAAAAACAGAGAGAGAAGGGGCAAAAGAGGGAGCCATGCCATTCCGGGCCACACCCATGCACCCCTTCCTACCAGGCCCCATTTCTTAACACCAAGTCAGAGGAAGCATGATAGGTTAGGCCCAAGTACAGACTGCTAAATGATCGTAGCCCTGATTCACCTCCACTAAATCCACGAGACAACAGCTTATCCCCCCAGGACCACTTCCTCCGGCTTCCCCACTCCAGCCCGGGATACCACTTTCTTTTACCTTTCTCACCCACACAAGGGAGCCTCCAATCAGCTCCTCGTGTGTCACAGAACCTGTCCTTCAAACTCCACCCCTAACAAAAGTCCATAAAGTCTCTTCCTCCCTATTTCAGGTCAGAGGACCTGTCCATCTCCCTGTCCTCCACACTCTCCATGTCTTCCTAGTTAATAAAGGCACACACACACACACACACACACACACACTTCCTCTTTTCTGCTTCTCTGCTGCCCCACCACGGTCATCCCTGCCACTCCTAAGGGCCATCATAGTGCCCCCATAACCCAGCCACCTTCCACAAGCAGACTTCCAGGTAGAAACTACAGCAGTAAGCATAGCTGTGTCAATGAGGCAGAAGCATCCAAGCATGCTAGCGTGTTCAGTTTTGGGTACTTCCCATGCCATAAACTTCTCTCTGGATGCTCTATAGAGGAAACAGAACACCTCTTGAATTAGTGAGCTGTTTTCATGATCACCAACTAAGAGACTTTCTACATCACGGAGTTTCAGAAATTATCGGTGTGCTACCTCTGCAACTACTTCCCATTACCTTCCATCACCAGTCCATCTCAAGACCATTGGCAGTCTGCAGTGGCTGAGTCTTGGCTGTGGGTGATATCCTGAGTAGCATCCCTACCTCTGCCTATTGGATCACAGCAGTGGCAGCAGCAGCACCAGCCCTTAGGTTACGAGAGAAAAAAAATATCCCTGGACATGACCAGAAGTCTTCAGGGAGTAAAATCACCCAGAGCTGTCACCCACTGCTTTCTAGGGTGCTGGGAACTTGATAGTGACTTCTGCCGAGCTCCCTGCTCCTCTGCACTCTGGGCTGTCCACCCAGGACTTCTCTGCCTCCACCATTGCACCACGAGTGCACAAAGCCATGAGCCTTTGGCCTCAAGAGTAGGAAAGTTAACATCCTGAACTCACGCAGTCTTGTGATGCTTTTCTAATTGTTCATGTGTGAGTGCTAGACAATCCAGTTGCCCTCTGAGAGTTGGAACTGTGGAACTTATATACAGTAAATGTGGGCCTTAACTGAGATATTTTCTGGAAAGTCAGCCTGAAGATTTTGGAAAGGCACTAGACTCCAACAGAAGTAAACCAGGGCTAATTTAGGGAAGATAAAAACCTGTTGAGCATAAACTAAATCCACTGTACCCTATTTAAAGTAATGCTGTGTAACAGAAGTAGGGAATGATCTAGCTTTGTTGTGTTTGTTTGTTCCTATAAACTACTAAAACAAATATCTGGATGCCAATAATAGCTCATTAATTATGGAAACCCAAAATATATATAGTACTTTTGATTATACCTGTGTTTTCTTTTTTTTTTTTTGCGGGACCGGGGTTTGAACTCACGACCTTGCACTTGCCCAGCAGGCACTTGTGCCATGGAGCTATGTCCCCAGCCCCTATACCTGTGTTTTCTGATAGGACAAATTCTCAGAAATCAAAATAAAATGTGACAGATATTACACACTGCCTTCTACAACCTTGGTGTTCATTTATATTTCCACTTCCATCAAGGATTTGTTTCCCTTAAAGCATGATGATGTGTTATTTTGCATTTTAACTTTAGGCAGTGAGATGGATACAGAATACTAAATCAGTCTTAATTTTAGTTTGTTGGTGAGATATGTTTCTAACTCGCTTGTCATACATTATCTTTTACAGTAGATGTTTTTCTTCTTAACTTGTACAAACTTTTACATATATAGTCCATAGCAATCTATTCTCTATCTTATATCATCCAAATATTTTCTCCTGGTTTATTGCTTGTCTTCTGATTTCTTTCATGATGCTTTTCTTCAAAAAGAAGCTTAACATTTCATAATGTCAGATCTGATCAGCTTTTCTTTTATGGCCTCTAGCGTTTATGACACAGTTAATTTTTCCTGTTACATTGTGCTACATTCCCAGGCCATTTTTACTTCTCAGATTTTTTTTTTTTCTTTTTTTCTGTGTTTAGCACTAGATCTACAGGGTCTACAGGTCTCGCTACACAAACCAGACTCGTAGTGATCCTCCTGTGTTCAGCCTCCCACATGCTGGGATTACAGACAGGTGCCACCATGTCCAGTCTCAATCGTTGTCTCAGTGCTCTCTGCAGGTGGGGCCAGCGCCACAGGCTGGGGATCCAACCCTGGCTGCTGCACTCTGCCTAAGCAGGCTCTTTAGTCTGCTAAGCTATCAGCCTGGCCCTTACTTCCTGATTTTGAGACAGAGTCTCATGAAGTCACTGTTTCCCAGCCTGGCTAAAACTTGCTATCCTCCTGCCTCAGCCTCCCAGAGTGCTGATATGACAGGCAAGTACCCCTATAGCTAATGTTATTTTCCTTTTTCTTCTTTTCATTTGTTTTCCTATTCTCTCTCTCTCTCTCTTTCTCTCTCTCTCTCTCTCTCTCTCTCTATCTTTCTGTTTACTGGGCATCAAACAAAGGAACTCTCTACCAGTCTCTAATTGTATTTTTTTTCTAATTGTATTTTTTGTTTGTTGGTTTGTTTTTGTGTTTTGAGACAGGGTCTCACTATGTAGTTGGGCCTGGTCTTGAACTCACTATATAGCTTAGGTTGCACTTGAACTCAGTTATCCTCCTGCCTCAGCCTCCTGAGTGCCGGGATTACAGATGTGTATCACCATGCCTGGCTTTCGTATTATATTCTTGTACCTGTTAACCAACCTGTCTCTATCCTTTTCTTCCTCTGCCCTTCCAAGCCTCCACTAGCCACTACTCTAATCTACCAGATCAACTTTTGAACCTTTTTTTAGGTATGAGTCAGAGCATGTGATGTTTGTCCTTTGTGCCTGCTTATTTCACTTAAAGATATGTCCTCCAGCTCCTCCGTGTTGCTGCCAGTGACAGAGTCTCACTTGTTACAGGCTAAGGAGTGCTCCATTACACGTGTACCGCATTTTCTTCATCTTCTCATCCATTGGTAGAGCCTCAAACCGATTCTGCATCATGACTTGGTGGCTAATGCGACATTAAACTGAGGCACAGAGGGATCTCCTCAGACAATGGGTTTCCCTCCCTTTGGCCATAGTTTAGGGGTGGGATCATAGGATCCTAATGCCATACCATTTTAATTACTGAAGCTTTATGGTATATTTTGAGATCATTCATTATCATTCTTCTCTTTAAGTACTTCTTGGCTAGCTTTCCATGTTGTCTCCTTCAAACTTTAAGGTCAGACATTGCATTTCACATTGCAAATAACTAATTGATCCTCAGCTTCGAGGGCACAGCGTTGGCTTCTGCCAATGCCTGGTAGCGACAGGAGAGGTGAGAGCCCCTGCCATGCACATTTGAGTGGTGCACAGAGGCCTATTCTTTCCACAGAAATCTGGTGGGCTCCTGTTAGTTTTACTCTAAGGAATTCCCTTGCCTATAAGAAGGAACTTGCTAGTTGTTTAGAAATACCAAATTAGGGGCCCAGCGGGATGGCTCAGTGGTCTAAAGCTTGGGAAAGGTTGGGCGGCTTCAGGGACCGAGATTCGATCCCTGGCACCACATGCTGCGCCAGCCCTGTCCTCGGGGTGGGCTGAGCCAGCCATAAAAATGAATGAATAAACAAACAAAGGTTCTGAAACAAGAAAAAAATAAATAAAATAAAATAAATTCTAAAAAAAAAAGAAAGAACAAAATTAGACAAGGGTGAACCCTTCAGCAAGGTCTCTGTTCCCTAGCAACAGTTGACCCAACAACAACACTCAAATTATCTTTTGTTTCCTATTCTATTTCAAGGGCAAAAAAAAAAGGGGTGGGGTGGGGTGGGGTGGGGTTGGTGGGGTTGGGCTTCCTTTCTTCTGTTTGCTTTCAAGCCTGAGGCCCACACCTCTTACCTCCCTGCCCTGTCAAAGAGCTCGTTTTGCAGCAGATTGCGCCTGACCTCTGTTTGCAGGGCATGCAGGACCCTGTCCCCACTCATCTGCGATGCACATGACCCACCCATTGCTTCGAGCCACAGAAGGGGCACACAGAGAATGTGACCATTGGAATTTGGCAAGATGATTACTGCTTTCCCAGCAGCTGTGCACAGCTCAGGAGCTTGATACTGGCAGGGCAGAAAGAGTATCCAGCACGTATCTGCCCCCTGGGACTCCCCCAGTCTGGATGAGGGCCTTTCTCTTTCTTGTTGTGCTCTGTCCATGGGTGTAGGCAAAGGCCAGCATGGCCAGTTCACCTGTAGCCAGACCTTGCTCCAAGGCTGTGGCCTCAGTAAGCCAGGTCATGTCGGGGGCCCAAAAGGGTAAGGGGTCTCCTTGGGAAAGGCCACTGGGCTTTTTTCCTAGATGGAAGAAATCTACTTCTTATTCCACCTTGGCCGATTCCATGTGATATGTCAACTCCATGGCTCATTACACATTTTCTGTTGGCCTTGATCTAAACTCTTTTCCTTATAATTTTCTTTCTTAGACAGTACTGGGGATCAAACATTGAGCCCTCACTCTGAGCTGCAAGGCCAGTTAACTGCACAGCCTGGTCTCAGATTTGCAACCTTCCTGCCTGAGCCTCCAGCCTCATCTACAACTAGGATTACACCATGCACAGCTTCCTAACACTATTTTATGTTTTACTATAGCAAAACTCCCCAAACTGGTGGGTTTTTTGTTTGTTTTTTGGGGGTTCTTTTTAGAACTTTTTATTTT
>PVJA010003913.1:36148-90558 GCA_004027025.1 Myocastor coypus | reverse complement strand
AAAAAAAAAAAAAAAAAAAAAAAGGAAAAGGATATACTTCTCTTTGGACTAAGAGGAAGCAGGTACATATACAGTCAAATGTTCTACAATTGCAGTGGGCTACCAGTGAAGCTTGTGATGTTGGAGGCTATTGAATCTAAGCCTCCTAAAGATCGTCTCACCAATCTAGCTCTGAAGAAAGCAAGTTGTTCTTTCCAGTGATACAACAGTTAGTTTGGCCTAAACTGGGTACTAGAACTTGTGAGTGCTCTTTACTTGGCCTCTAATGAGTGCTTTCTGATTTAGTGTGGGAAAACAAAACAAAACACAACACAATGCATGCCAGCACAGGCAGGTGCATGCCTACGTGCACAGTCACCCCTGTCCTTCCCCAGAGCCACTGTCTCGGGCCTTGGGACAAGAGATCCAAGCTGTGCTCGCTGTCCGCTCACAGCCGCCCTCCTTCTCCCGAGCCCAGCTGTGTCCTGGGAGCTGTGGCAGGCTTCATTCTAGGGCTATGAGTAGGGGTGTCACCACACAGGGAGAATTCCACTTCCCCTCAGAGGTGGGAATCAGATAATAGGTGAACCAGGCGGAGCTGTAAGGAAAATGCTTCCGTGGATCTTTTAAGCTGTTCTGTAGTTGCTGCTCGTGGGTCCTCATGAATCCCGGGAGATGGGTGGGCGCTCTTGTTAGCACTGAGCAGTCTAGGCCAAGACCTGCTGCAGCCAGATATGGCTGGGACCATGGCAGATTAGGGGCCTAACTGGTTGTTGCTATAAGACTTTTGATTAAGTGTGCAGAGGCAGCACAGGCAGCTGCTCCTGGGCCAGTGCCGTTCTCTGGGGAGGAGAGACACCTGGCATTGGCTAAGAGGAGTTCTGTCTGCAATGGGGCCCGGCTGCTGGGCAGGAGGAGTGGGAGGGACCACCTTGTGCCTGGCAGTGGAAAGGACCCGAGCCCCCTGAGCAGGGTGGGCGTAAGGCAGCAGTGCTGACCAATTAGAAGCCCATCCAGTGCGGTGCTTTCTTTCCCAAGGGACTCCTTCCTTCTGGGGCTGGATGCTGCCCTCTGATTATCACAACACATTGCCTGTTTAGTTTTTCTTGGTTTAACTCCCACACTCATTTTGTGCATGAATGAGTACAATGAAACCAGTTTAATTTGCTGTTAATTCTCTGTTCAAAATATTCCTTTCTGTTTAAGGGACATAGTCCCTTTCATCTCGCTGAGGGGCTGTGTGAAAGAAAGCAGCTGGAAAGGTGGCAGAGGGGGGGTCCTGGGGGCGGGGGCCAGCCTGGGCCAGCACGGCTGTCACCAGTAGGGTGGGAGTGCTCTGGCAGGTGAGCCCCCCCCCCCTCAGTTTCCAGAAGCTTGCTGGGAAGAGGTTCCACACTGGGCCTTCACACTTGCTGAGGCAGGGGGTGGTCAGCTCTCCGTGTGGGGAAAAATCATGTCGTAGAGAAAAACCTCCTCCCCTGGAGTGTCGCAGTGAGATTTTGGCATGTGTGCTGCCCATGGATCCCAAATACAGGAGCAAAGAAGTAAATTCCAGGGCTGATCGCAGAATCGGGGCAGACATCTGACGGTGATTTAGAAAACGCTAAATTTAAAAATTGTTCGAAACATCTAAATATAGTGTTTATCCTATTGCTCAAGCTTAGCGCCTACAAGATTTCTTTCTTTGATAAAAATGTTCTTGTTGGCATTGGGTCTGCCCAGTGCTTTCTTTTCTCTGCTTTAGCCAGGGGCCTTTGGGTTCAGAGGCTTTGCTCTCGCAGATGCTCCGTCCTGGGGCCACATTTTGAGAGAGAAATGAGCTTTATGAGAACGGATTCGGTGAAACCGAAGTAATGAGACAGACTGCACAGCATCAGTCAGCGCGGGGCAGCCCCTCCGGAGACAGTGGAGGCAGTGGGTGGATGCTAGTCTTCCGGAGGGCCTGCCTGTCCTTCAGCAGCTGCCTTGAGCTTCTATCTCCAGAGTTGGGTCCATTTCCGGATGCTCTTGGGTCAGCTGCAGGTGGGGGAGGAGAGCAGCTGTGGGGGCCACTAGGCGCCTGTCCTCCTCAGAGCTGTTGGAAGTGCTGCTTTGGGGAGCCCACGAATCCATGGGGGGAGCTGGTGCGTCTGGTCTCTGAGTTTGCACAGGGCTTACCAAACAGATCATGAAGTCTGTCCCCTGCGGCCACTGCCCACATCCATACACCCTTCCCCAGTCACTTGCTATGATGATGATAACGATTCATCCAGCAGTTCAGGCTTTGTTAGGTATTAGCTAGTTTGACGATACAACCTATTTTTCCTTGAAATATACTCTCCCTTCCCCCCAAGGTTCCACAGGTTATCCTTTGGGCAATGTTGTTTCAGCCCTCCCGTCCTCTCCTTTCACCTTCTGCACAAGGCTGACTTGTGGAGCCTACGGTCTTCATTTGGTAGGAAGCATCGTCTAACTTTCTCAGGCTCACTGCTTCTGCTTTCCTCCCTAGGGGCCTGATGGTCTGCACAATTAGCCCTAAGACTCTTGTGGGCGCTTGGATGACCAAGGGGTTTCTTAGGACATGCGTCAATCTCACAGTGATGATCTTCCAAGAATGGTTACTGCTTCCAGCTGACCCTTGAATTCTGTTGTTCAGCCTTCTACTCTAGTGCCTGTGAACTCAGGACCTGCCAGCCAAGGCCGGGCAACTCCACAGACCTAAGGGCCAGTGTCTGAACAGCTGATCACTATCCCTTATCACATTGCTTCCCAGAAACGTTCAGCCAGCCCTACCTACCCATGCGCTGAGCAAGCAGTGTGCCTGGGGTCGAGGACGCAATGGGGCAGTAGTTGGACCATCTTGTTGTGATCATGGAGCAACCATGCTCCTCACAGCTATTGCTCCCTAGGTAATAGAACATGACCACACATTTTGTGGTTGAAGACATCAGAACTGTCACATTTCACCAGTGTGGAGACCAAACATATGAGATATAGTAAAAAAAATATAGTTCATGTTTAAATTTATTAATTTAATTATATTTTTATATTATGGCTGGCTTAGTCTGCCCTGGGGGCGGGGCCGGTGCAGCATGTGTTACCAGGGACCGAACTGCGGTCCCTGCAGTTGCCTAAGCTTGCCTAAGTAAGTGCTTTAGACCACTGAGCCATGTCACTGGCCCTCATATTTTAAAAAACAACAAAACAAAACGACAACAACAACAAAACATTACACTAAAGCACACATCTCCATTCTACCCTTCAGTGTGTCCCCCCCCCCCACTTCCTACACACTTATTTCATTGTTCTTGGCGCCATCTGTGAGTGTCCTTAGCTGTGTTGACCCAGCTGACTTGATGTCCTGAATTAACTTCAAACACATACCGGTGTTCATGGTTGTTTTGACTTTGGGGGAGAGCTAGCGCCAAGCCTAGTGAAAAAAGCGGATGCGGGCACCCCGCTGTGGTTACTTTTTAAGAGGCTGCCTTTTTGTGGGATGGCGCTGCATAGCAGCATTCGTCATTGTTTTTATGATACCTCATAAAGACGTTTATGAAAGACAACTTACTCTACTGTTTCAGAAAGGGCCAAGAGTGATGGGCAACTGTGTTCCAGGGGAGGAGGGTATCTTGTGGGCAATGTATCTTTAACTACAATAACTTAGTCCTTTGTCGTATTTTCTATTCATCCCTTGACACAATGAAGGAATTTCCAGGGCTGGGTCTTTCTGGACGCTCTGAGAGAAAATCTATCCCATGCCCCTTCCTGGCTTCTAGTGGCTCTTGGCAACTGGAACTCTGCTGGGGTGAATGTCCAATCCCAACCCCTGCATTTTTCCTTACATGGCCTTTCGCTCTGTGCATCATGTCTCTTTCTCCTTTCTGCTATAAGGACACCAGTCATTGGCCCGCCCTAAATTCACAAAGGTCTCATCGCAAGATCCTCCACTATATCTACAAAGTGGCCTATTTCCAAATAAAGTCATGGTCCTAAGAACAGAGAAGTAGAACTTGAACATATCTTTTTAGGGGACATAATTCAATGTATTTCATTAGCCCTTGCTTCCCTTCATTGGGAGTGAGTTGAGGACCCTGCCTTGTTCACCCAGATTCTTCTGTCCTCACCTCCTGACCCTTCCACTCTTGACTGTGACAAGAGAATGTGCTGAGCAGGTTGAAAATTCACGCCTGGGTCTTACATCTCTTTGGCTGTTTTCTGCTCTCCGTGGGCCTGCTAGTGTCCCTGGCAGGCATTTGGGAGTCAGCTCACTCCCTCTATCAGCAACCAGGAATCTTGCTGAGGCCATTTCCCCTCTACTGTCTTCTAGGCTATACAAGCCAGTCAGAGACTTGCCATGCTCCTGTGATTCCTGGGCAGCCCTTGGCCTGTTTGGATTGAGCATTTTGTGGTTGGCCTCTCTTCTGAAGCCCCCTTGTCCATCTGCCTGCTTCACTCCTTTGCCACCTGGTTTTGTGGTTATTGACTTTTCTCTCAGTGGGTCTCCCTTATCGTGCCTTGGGCTGGCAGTCCCATCAGATCAGAGAGGGCTCTTCCCTGAGCCAAGAGCACATGGCCCTTCTGAGCGCTCATGCAGTGACGCATTTCCATTGATGTGCCAAGTCTACAGATCCCCAGCTGACATGAACACGCTGATTGTACATGTTCCTCTGCAAATTCATTAGTGGCAAATGAGGCTTATGTTTGCCGTGTTTCTCTTGTTGTGCTTTATACCCTTTAGAAAGGACTCAACGCCCCTTTAAACCTGGTTGAAACCAGTTAGCCTAATGGGGCAACATTATAGACCCAAATTAGGCCAGTCCTCTTTCATGGACCCACTTCACTGAGATGGATATCGATATGAAATTTCTTTAATTTTGTTTGGGTTTGCAGAGTATCTCTAGGGTCTAATTGATATCTTTTCAATGTTATGGAAGTTATGCATGTTTCTATGAAAACTCAAAGTATACTACTAGCTGTAAGGTTATTTTATTGTTATACATTATAATAATGAATGCATTGATCAAAAATTATAAGAAAAATTTAACTATCATCAAGTAGATCCTTTTAATACATTTGTGTAGACCTGAGCCCTGGGCTGTCTGTCCTAAGTACATACTGCATAGAAAGGCTGAATGTAATAGTTGTGATAAACGCATCATATTTGGAATATAAAAGTTCTGTCTGTAAGTGTAGACCATCATAGTACTTATTGTAGTGGCCAATGGGCTGTAGTAAACTAAGTTCTCCTGGGCAGGTGTGCTCCTCTACTGGGCTAGGCGATTTCCTCTAGACAGGTATTGTTCCCCAGTCCAGGTGACACTGTCACCCTTAATTACCCTTAGGGATTTAGAACACACAAGCCAAGGCCCCATTCAAATGATGACATTCTGTCCAGTTTGTGCAATGAGATGTCAAGCAGGAGGGCCAATATCGAACTCTTAATGATTCCCTCAAGATGTGATAATACCTATGAAAACATTTTATGAAGTCAGTGCTAGACAAAAGCTCTTTATAAAAGCATATACCTTGTGGCCAGTGAGATAGCTGAGTGGACTAAGTTCGTGCTTAAACAAGTGCAGGTACCCAGGTTCAACCCCTAGCATCGCACATCATGCTGGCCCTGGCCCTGGGTATGCTGAACTGGAGACTGAGACTAGCGTGGTGGTGCATGCCTGTAATCCCTGAAAACAGAAGGATCAGTAGAAGTCTGAGCTGCATAGTGAGACGCTGTACCAAACATATAAAAAAAGCATATATCTTAATTCTTAATTCACTGTTTAGACACAATAGCTAGCATTAATATGTAATTATTATTGGCCAGGGACAATGTTGAATATGTCTACCAAAAGACATTTTTTTTTCTTATTGTTCCAGGGTTAGAACTTGGGACTTTGCACTTGCCAGGCAGGTGCTTATGACACGGAGCTATCTCCTTGATCCCAAATGCCATTTTATTTTATCTCCATCTTACTTTGGACAGCAAGCAAAGCACACCTGTGTAACTGATGGAAAACCTGGGGCTCAGAGAGGTTTTGAGTTGTCTAGGACCACAGTGCAATTGCTAATGCAGCTGAGATTACAATTTTTATTTTTTGCTTCTAACTCTGCCTTAATGCACCTTGGCTGGCTAGGCAGGGGTTCTTCTAAAGGAGGCAGATGAATGCTTTTCTCTGCTGGTACATAAAGCTTTGCTTCATTTTTCTAAAGGAAGGGCAGATGGGCACAAGATACTTGGTGGAGCATAAAGAAAACAGCTCGGTGGTCTCCAGCAATTCTAAGATTTAGCACTGAGAGTGGATTATTGTGGAGTGAAGCTGCATGTCAGTTTGCTGAGATGTTAACTTGGCTCACAGGCACCCAGGCACCTAACAGAAGGGACACGGTTGCTCTGACTGCTTATCATCATTACCTTGCTGTACATGCGATAGAGTAACTCTCCCGAAGCGAAGGAAAGAACCCTGCCCTCTGAATAAAGCCAATCAATTCTGATGACATAAATTAAGAATATGTACAGAGCATTGATGTCTAACAAGAAAGGGTAGAACTTAGATGTATTACTCAGTTAAAACTTTAGAAAACGTCATGCGATATGTCCATGAAGGGTACCACCAGTCAGTCATACTTGGAAGGAATCGTCGTCTTGGCTTGTCCTTGCCTGTCCATGTCCCCTCTCCCTTGCTAGAATGTGGTCTCCACTCTTCAGGGCTCCTACACTTTGCTTCCTTCAAGTCCAAGTTCTCTCCGTATAGGGTTAGGGGCTAGCAACTTTCTAGACAGGCTTTCTCTTTTGAAGCGCTGCAGCCTGCACTGGCGGCCAACAGGGGTCCTTTGTTCTGCTCCTCGGGTGGTGTGGGCTTTGTGGCATTGGCTGTTTTCCAGCACACACGTGGATGACTCCTGCCTAGGCTCAGCTCCTGCCTTTAGAGAACCTGCAGTACATGACCTGGCTGTCCCACCTCGATCTCTAGGAGTCCTCTTTTCTCAGCTACTGTCTCAGCCACAGAGATTTCTAATATTTCCAATAAATGTATAGGACAGGATATTGCCAAGCTTCTGTGGCTCTGTGGCCCTGACTGAAAGAGGGTTCGTCACTTTGCACTGGTTGTCCTAGGCCTGGAACCCAAGACTGAACAATATTTCCCAGAGGCCCCAAACCCCGGTGATATCCCATGCCTGTGGGGCAAAGGATTTGTTCCCTGTGCCTGTCACTCTGTCCTGCACAAAGGGCAAGGGGCCATTGTGAGTTCTCAATTGAACCCACTGGCCCACCAGGCCCTCCACAGAGCGCCACAGCGTGGTAAGTAAGGACAGGGACAGGGCTCAGAGAAGCAGATGCGTTCCTGGACAAAGCTGAAAACGCTATTTATCCCAGAAGCACCCACTAAACTGCAACAGGACAAAGAGGACAGAAGGGAGAGTGGGGATTCAGGAAGGAAAGGATTGAGAAGGAAGAGAAAAGGTGGATGAGGAATGAAGGGAAGGTGAGGAAGGACACCAGCAGCAAAGGAAAATCTGATGTGAAGAGCTTCTGGTCCTGTGGATCGGTTCTAAGAAGCCATGTTTCTCCTGGAGGAACAGTAAGCACCTGGGGGACTCACGATGACATTGACAGGGAGGTGAGAAGAGCTTGTCTGTGCCACGGGGCTCCGCAGGCATCCATCAACAGAAGTAGGATCTGACCACCTGGGAGACGACAAGCCCCTTCTCCAATGGCTGGGACCACGCAGAAGTCAGTGTGCTCCATGCTGGGAGCTGTGCCTGAGAAGACAAGGTGGTAGGGGCTAGAAGTGCTACTGGGGCAGGCGTGGGGTGACTAGGATGGAGAACGCAGAGGATGTCTTGACCCCTCCTAATCCAAAGGCTGCCTTGAAGAACAGGCAGCAGTTGGTTCTGGGTACCTTTTAGGCATTCAACAGGGGCCAAACAAAGGAAATCCCAAGAAACCGGCATTTTAACTGTGGAGAACAAGGACACCATATGTCTTAGTTACTCTTCTCTCATTGCTGGGACAAATACTTAATACTCAAAATGAAGAAAGGAAAGGTCTATTTAGCTCACAGTTACTGGAGAATTCAGTCCATGTTCAGCTGGCTCCAAGGCAGAGTGGCATATAGCAGAGAGCAATCTTCCATGGCAGCCGGCAGCTAAGAGCAAGTGTGAAGAGAGGAGTAGCAGCAGCTCAAGCAGCTAACTTTCTTCCTTATATTGAAATGCAAATCACCTGGCCCAGGGGAGGTGTAGCACCCATTCCCACAACAATCAATTACAAATTGCAGAAGCCACCCTATGACTACATGAGGCTTTGGGGGGACACCTATGCACAAACCATAACATTCTGCTCCTGGATCCCCAAAGACTCATGCACATCTCTTTATGCAAAAGATATTTTAGTCCATCTCTAAGAGTTACCAAAGTCTCGACAGTTTCAGCACTGCTGAAATGCCCAAGTCCCAAGTCTCTGTGAGCCCCTGCACACAAAAAAAGTTAAACACATTCAACATTCAAAGGCACAAAACAAACATTGCCATTCTAAAAGGTACACACAACAGGATACCAAGCATAGGGACAAACACAAGTCCAAAACCCAGCAGGGCAAACGTTAAATCCTGCACGTCCTTGTGGAACATCCCAAGCACTCTGTGGCAAATTGTTAGCTCCAGTGGTTCCATCCCTATGGCACTTTTAGTAGTGGTAGCTCTCATGGCTTCTCTCTTAGGCTGGCTTTGCTCCCTCTTTGCAGTTTCCCTTAGATGATCCACTCTCCTGGCTTTTCCAAACTTCTGGGGTTTCCACAGCATAGATTTCTCACTCACAGCTTTACACACTGCCCTCTCAGGGGCACACTGCCTGTCCTCCCAGACCTTCTGAAATCTAGGTGGAAGCCTTTTTACCTCAGAACTCTCGCATTCTCAAGGAGCATAAAACCACTGCCACGTGGTTGATGCCAAGGTCTGCTGCCAGTTGGAGCAGTTGCGAGGATTCCTTCTCTCTGGGCTGTAGGGGTTGAGTTCTTGGATTGCTGAGCACTGTGAATCTAATTCCGAGGAATAAATTCTCCATTCTGACACCATTCTGGAATCTGGTGCAGCTGCCACCACCGTTCTGGAACAAAGGGCTCAGCAGCTTTCCCCTCAAAGCAGAGTCCCTGACCTTTGCAATTCAGAGGCTGCAAAGGGAGAAGACCTGCCACCTCCTGCGAAGCCCTCAGGCCATCGTTTCCATTCTCTGGTTTCTTCTCAGCAATGGAAATCCTCTCAGCTCCATCTTTGCAGCCCACAGCTTTAGTGGCTCATCTTTTCCGTCCAAACTCACAACATTTTGAACCATCCTGCTGGGCTCCTTACTCTCAATTCTCAACATAAATCTGGCTAACCCCCCCCCCCCCCGCAAAAGCAGCTATGCCACTGCCCCAATATTTGGCTGGTTTGAAATATCTTTTGAAAGATTCATGGGTCCACCATGCTTAAACTCAGTCTCAGGTAAGAGTCTCTGGACATACATAAAATGCAGATAACTTCTCTGCCAAGTCAAAACACAAATGATCTGGAGCTCAACAACCAGTGCAGTCCTTCTCAGCAGAAACCTCCCCAGCCTGGTCTTTACAGGGAGGCCTTCTGTCAGTGTTCTTGTCGGAGCTCTGACCAGAATCTCCTTTACAGAATAGCCAAAGCTTTCCCAGCTCTTCACAAGCAGGCAATGTCACTGAATCTTTCCTCTCTCTTCCTGTAAGCCATTTCCAAATACTCGTGATCCACATGCTCTGGTTAGTCACAGCAACGACCCCACTCCTGCGGCACCAAATTCTGCATTAGTTATTCTCTCAGGCTGGGACAAACACCTGACACTCAAAATGAAGGAAGGAAATGTTTATTTAGCTCACAGTTACTGGAGGTTTCAGTCCATACTCAGCTGGCCCAAGGCTGAGTGGCACAGGGCAGAGGGCAGCCTTTCATGGTGGCAGCGAAGAGCAAGAGAGCAGGGAGGAGTAGCAGGAGCCCAAGCAGCTAACTTCCTTCTTTACATTGAAATGCAAATCACCTGCCCTAGGAGGTGTAGCACCCATTCCCACAATAATCAATTACAAATTCCAGAAGCCACCCCATGACTACATGAGGCTCTGCGAGGGGGAACCTATACACAAACCATGACACCATGTACTTGGGACAGTGAACACCTCATACAGGCAGAAACAAATGCCAGCTGGGAATGGTGCTATACTAGGGGCTGAGAATGGAGATGAAGAAGTAGGCCTGATGATTGGGGCTTTTCATACCGTGAAAGGTTCTGAGCGGAGAGCTGAGTTGTATATTTGGGGCCCAGTGCCTTGCCTATATTTTGATAGGCAAAAGGAGGCAAGAATGAACAGCTGACTTGTGATCATTATGTCCAAGCGGGAAGATATCGAGTAAACCTCCAGATCCTGAGGCCACTGAGCCTAACTGGGTTTTCTCAGTACAAAAGTCAAATCAGAGGTTTTCTTCTTATTGGAGCCTCTCCTGCCAACGGCAGGAAGAGGATAGAAGTTTTGAGTTTTCAGCCTTTTAAGGAAAACTGCATTCAAGAAGAATGTAAGACTAAAGGTCAAATGCCTCCCATGAGCTCCCAATATGGAAGAAGATAGGACCAGATGATGTCTAGCTCGCCCTCCCACTGTTGGGAGACGAGAAGTCCCATTTCAACCTCCTTGGGAGTACAAGCCTCAGACCTCTCACTCCAGAAGACTAGCCCCAGTCCATGTCACCCCACTGAGGGTACTGGGCAGAGAGAGAGATCCTACCCACAAAGCTTCATCTACTCGTTTTTTCTGAGGCTATTTCCTCAGACAAACCAAAGTACACAATGCCTAACTCCTTCAGCTTCTACTTCAACTGCTTGTTAAGGGGGAGAAAGTCCATAAAACAATGGTGTGTAGCTAGGAGTACTGCCCTAGGCCTGGGATTTTGGGGCAGTGATGTCAAAATCACAGAGAAGGTGACAGAATGCACCCCATGCAGAGCTGAGGAAGGTGCCAAGGCAAAGTGTGGAAGAGTCAGGTTTCCTAGAGGGGCAGAAGGGGCAATGGGCAGACCTTAGGTGGATGGAAGGTTTAGATGGGGTGAAGTCAGGGTGTGAAGAGGACAGTTGCTATCTGTTCTCCCTGGGGGTGCTGTGTGGACATCAGAGTGGAGGAAGGTACAGGATACACCTGGTGGCTGAGGGATTGAAGTAGAGTGGGACAGTGAGATGGGACAGAAGTAACATAGCTCTGTGAACGGCGTCCCGGAAGACGTCAGCTGCCAGTGTCAGCCACCCACTGCAAGGAGTCTAAGTCACTTTGCTGGGTTATCTCTGGCCCCTTCTTCCCTCTTAGTAGCTTGCTCCTTATCTGGCACATGTCCATTTCCCCACCCAGGCCCCCTGGCTCTCTCTGGCAGGGCTGCCAGTACATGCAGGGGCACTGGCATTGGCCCAGAGCTAATGCCATATGTGAACGTCTGTACCACAGATCAATCGAGACCAAGGCTCAGGAGAACCTGGCCGGAAGAGGCAGGTAGCAGCCTGTTCCTTCTGATTAACGAGACTGGTCCACCATCCATCGCAGCCTTCATTAGGGCTGCAGAGAGTCATTTTGCATGGGTGTGTGGGCTCTCCTCCCTGTTCTTCTTCAGGGTGATTGATGCCTTTGGGTACCTGCATCCTCCATGAAGTGAGAGCCCTTTTCTCATGCACCCACAAGGAGCAGCAGCAGGAGCAGCAGGTGGATTATGCATGGTTCTTGCTCCTGTGCTGTCAGTGTAGACGCATTGGTCTGTCAGACTGGCTGGGGCAAACAGATTTAATCTCCCTTAGAATTCACGGTGCTGGAAGACTAGAAAATGCCAGGCTCCTAAATTTTAATAGCTTTTTTTTATTCTGCAGAAAGACAGAGAGAGAGAGAGAGAGAGAGAGAGAGAGAGAGAGAGAGAGAGAGAGAGAGGCATGTAGGTGAAGTCCTGAGCCTGAGCTCCAGTGGCTTCTGGCTAGGCCTGCGCCATCAGCATACTGGGCATTGATCTAAGTGCTGCCCTTGGGCCCCAGGATCCCTATGGTTCTCCTTCCTTTCCTGCCTTGAATGCCTCCTCCCCACTCTTACCGTTGGATTGGCAGAGAGGTAGAGTGTGCCACCCACTGGAAGGGATCAGGTCAGAAGTAGACGAGACCTTGTCAGGAGTGGGACTGAAGGTCTGGTCAAAGGCTCCAGAACCTGATATCTAGGAGTGTGTGAAGCTGTCCAGCAGCCATGCCTGAACCAGAGGATATGGAGTGTAGCCTCTGCAGCCCGTCTCACCTGTGCCCATGACATGCATGTGAAATTTGGCTTTTGCCTGCAGATATTTGATAGCAGAAAGGACTAGATATCCTTCACTAAAGTGGTGAAGCCAGCTTGCTCCCCAGGTTCTCTGCCAAAGCATATTTTTTAGACCTAGGAGGGCCACATGTAAATTTGGGAGAGCATCTGATCACCTTGAAAGATGAGGACTACAGATGTCAGATGGAAAAAGACACAGAAGGTAAAAGGGATATGGCCATCTTGGATATTTGTACCTCATCTGGAAGGTATTTTGCAATTTTTTATTGATCCTACATTCAGCCTTGCTTGCTTAGGGCTTCGTATTTGTCAGAGAAGAAACATCAGTCGTTGCATCTATGCGGCCCCTCCTCCATCCATGAAGCCCATGGAGATGGGAAGTTGTACTAAGGGTCGGGAGGGAGAGCAATCCAGCCTCAGTGGTGGGGAGCTCGAAGGATGAGGTGAGGCAGTGCTGGGGCGTGGGTGGTGTAATGAGCGCTGCGCAAGGTTGGGTGCCCGCCTTCCATGGAAACGGTCTCCTGAGGGCATGGCCTTGTGCTCAGCCCACTGTCCCATACCAAGTGAAGACACCGTATCGGCATTTGTCCCTGTAAAGCATGTTGCTGAGCCCAGAGCCTCAGGAAGATTTGAAGAGTGTTACCTACGAGAATAGCAAGACCCATCCTGGACTGCCTTTGTGCTGAAGTGTTACTCCTGACTTTGACTCCTTGGGAAATAGCTGAGCAACTTTCTTATCCCCTTCTCAAGAATGTAGGGAAAGATCCTTAAGTTCTTGCCCCTACCCATTCCCCGAAGAAAACATTCTCTATTGACACATTAGACAGGAGAAGAATCTAGTCTCCAGCCTCATGGCTCCCAATTCAGTGAGTGGCCAGCAGAAAAAGCTCTTGCTGAGGCAGGGCAGACAGAATGCATGTGGAAGGTCAAGGCTGTGCCAGATACCCGTGTATGTCTGTGCCTGGGTGGGGCAACCAAGGCTGAGTAGTTTCTTAATTAACTGAGAGAATTTGGCTTGGAGCCAGGTATAGTGGAGAGCATGTAGGTTGGTGAGTCAGCTCATTCTCTTGGGGTGCTGGGGGGAGTGGGGAGCCTGTTCTCTGCTGAGGAACCTGTAGCACAACATGGAAATATCATAGTGATTGTCCGTTGCAGATCAACTGCCACTTGTCAGAGGCTGCAAGGGAGGCGTGGTGAGTCACATTCCACTGATTCTCTGTCAGTGCCTCATGAAGTGGACATTATTATCCTCATTTAATGGGTGGCTGAACGCGGGCCTTCAGGGTCTGAGTAATTTGCTCAAGGTGATGCAGCTAGACAGTAGTAGAGCTGACACTCTCACCGAGGTCTGTGTTTTCCAAGTCCAGCATGGTCTGAATGTGGCCAAGCTGGCATGTAGCTGCCCCCTTGTATGGAGTACTGAAGGCCTCGGGGGAAGGAAGGCTACCCGAGGTATAGGTCTGCTCCTCTAAGCCCCAGCTACCATCAGGGGCTTGGCAGAAACAGATGGCACAGTTGAAAGAAGCCATTGAGGGGAGGGATTAATTAAGGGACTGTTGACAAAGATTTGCAGGAGTTAAAAAATGGTATCAAAGATGACAAGGCATCTGGGGCCTAGAAGCAATGCCAAGGTGTTACCATCCTTGAGTTTGAAGGACAAGGGAAGGGAGGCATGTTACCAGAAGCAATCTAGAGCCGCAGCTGTTGAAGAGGGCCACCCGTCTTGGAAGCTCAGAAAGAGGAGAGTAGAGTCCACGCTTCCTGTCACCCACAATACCCAGTGGATATAATCTACACCAATGGATGCAGCCTCCAAAGGTCTGCCTTCCGTGATAGAGTGGGGTGAAGAACAGTGCTCAGGAGATCAGGAGGCTGCTCCCTCTTGCTAGAAGGATGGCTTTGAAGGAGCCACCCACTCTAAATGTAAGGAAGGCAAGGTGGCGCTGTTGGGGATATATGTGTCTTACTGTCTTGGTGTCTGCATTTGCAAGCTTCTGGTACAGGGTCCGAGCATTTGTTAGAAGTAATCCAACAACCATGTTGATGAACATCTTACCTGTCGTTGTGAGCTGAATTGTGCCCTCTTCCCACAAAAGGAGTGTTGAAGTCCTAGCCCTCAGTACCTCACAGTGTGATCCTACTTGGAAACAAGGTCAACGCAGTTATTATTTAAGATGAAGATATACCAGAATAGTTCCTACCTCTAATCCAGTGTGACTAGTGGCCTGATAAAATAGACAGAATTACATGGAGCAAACACTGTGTGATAATGAAGGCTGATTGGAGCTAACAAGCCACAAGAAATCCCGAAAGATCACTAGCAAACCTCCAGAAGGCTGAAAAAACAACAACAACAAAAGAGTCTCTTATAGGGGTTAAAGAAAGTACGGCTTCTCAACATCTCAGTTCTTGGACTTTTATCCTTCTGAAGGTAGATAATACATTTCCGTTGTTTTAGGTTAAACAGATCATGGTACTTGGCTACATTTCTAGGAAGCTGCTATACCTCATACCACCAGATCCATATTTTATTAGTGAAAAGTTTGGGCTGCTGAGTTGCAGTGAGACTCAAGAAGCAAAGGTCATCCTGGGTCCCAAGACCCTCTTAGTTTCTTGCTGACTTCTGGCATCACATTTTTTTTTACTTTTTGTGGTACCAGGGATTGAACTCAGGACCTTGCACTTGCCAGACAAGCACTTAGTCTACAGAGCTATCTCCCTGGCCCTCTGGCATCACATTAAGACCTGGGTGCCCAAAGAGAACCTCACAGCCACACAACACCCTGAAGGCCAAGCTACGCAGAGAGCATAGCCCTTCCTGGTCTCATTCCCAGCCTTATCCAGCTCCCTGCACTGAGCAGACCTTTCTTGTGTCTGTGATCCATCCTCTTCCTGGGGCCCAGGATGGAAGAGCCTTTGGAGGGAAAGGAAGTCAGAACTGGGCCTCTGGGCCACTCCCTTGGTCTTGAGCTATGCTGGGCCTCCCACTTGGTCCTGAGCTGTGCCTCATGTGTAAACCAAGGCCAGATCTGGAGCCTGTGCCAGCCCCTCGAGGCACATTTCTGTGTTGTGACCCCATCTAAGCTCCCTTCTATTTACCATAATTAATTGCACCTTGGAACATAAAAGAGACAGAAGGAGAAAGCCATGGTGGGAAGGCCGCGCTGCTCTGTATATCCTTTAAAAGAGCAAATTTCACAGTTTGTATTTATAATTTAAAGGCCTGTTCAGACTCACCGAATCAATCAGTCATTCAGCAGATGGACTGGGTTGACTCATCCAGTTTACTTAGCCTTGCTTCTCTTCTTCACTGGCCATCACCATCCATCCATTAGTGGAGAGGTACATAAGAATAGCTTCCCTCTGCCCGGTACTTTACAATTGGTTAAGATGGTAAATAAATGTGAGTCAGATGAGGGCTCTCAAGAAAACATACCAGATCTTTCTGGGCATGACTCTATTGGCTAAGGCAGATATAGGAGGGAAAGCTTCCCTTTTCTGGATGAGGGCCTTGACATTCAGCTGTGACTTATATGTTCATCTGTTATAAAACAGCGAGTTGAACTGAAGTATCAGGGGTTTATTGATTACTTATGTTATAGAAGGCGTCAGACCCACCTCTATGGCTCAGAAGTCACAGCTCAGCCCTCTTGAAACACTTAGATTGTATAAAACCAATAATGAATTGCAACTGTTTCGGACATAAAAGCTGTTCAGAGGAGGGAAGACCTGTGCGGAGGATGAGTTTTCAAATCTTGGATTTCAGAAGGTGGAAAGGAAGAGGAAGTTCCAGCAGGAGGAACAATGTGAGACAGATCCTTCGCACAAGCGGTGTCTGGCACAGAACATCCTCTAAGGCCACATGTTTTGGGTGTATTTTTTAGTCACTGGAGTGACTTGCAGCATCCCGAAGCAGAGATATGAGATGATGAAGGTAGTGTTTTAGAATGTAGGCCGCATTCTCATTTCTGAATTCAAGCCTTGTAGAACAGCGCAACAACACAAGGAAATGTACTTGAAAGTGGGGGCGTCGTTTCCTAACAGAGGTTGTCTTCCATTTTTGTCTCTAACTTGGTTTACTTTACTGTGTTACTCAAGTGAAACCTTGTCTCCAGCTGCCTCCTTGGAGCACACACAGCTCTCTCTCCTGCTTTGCTTTAGGGCTCAGGCTCCACATGCCCATCACCCTAACACCCCACTTGTGTGAATGAGTTGCAATCCTGCACCTCTTCCTTCTCCCAGGGAGAAGCTGGGTAGTGCAACTTTTTCTAGAAAATGAGGTAGTAAATATCTTCATGATATAGGGAGTTGGGGCTTTTTCTTATTCTTTCCTTTGGACAAATTTTGCGTGAAGTTACAAGATAGTCAGAGGACTTAAGCTACCATAAAGATTTTCCCAGCGTGCCCTTACTCCTGCCCCAAACTGAGTTATACACATGCACAGCAGCAGAGGAGGTGAGAAGCTGCATCGCAAATGACTGAAGTGGGATTGTGGGTGAGACACTGGGAAAGAGGTTCTCACTGTGGTCCCAACATGCAGGGCTGCAGGGCTTCACGGCTGCAGGGCTGCAGGGCTACAGGGCTGTACTCATATAGGTTGGCGGATATAGACAGCAGCACACTTCTGGAACAGATCTGCTAAGAAGCAGCTACCTTTGATGAATGGCTTGATAAAGGCAACTGGAAAGGAGGGAAATGAAACTAAACATCTCCTAGGTGTCTGGGAAGGGAGACAGGAGAGCGCAGAAGGAGGTCAGTGTGAAGAGGAAGAAGGAAGATAAACATGAAGAGGAGAAAGGGACCGAGGTTGGGAGAGGCTTTAGCCAGGGGAGGACACATGGGAGAGAAGGTTCGACAGGTTTCTCCCCTCATCCCTTTTAGCTAGGTGAGGCCTAGGCCCTGGTTGTGTCACAACATGGTCCTTCAGCCTGGGTCATGTACTTTACAGGCCTCAGTGAAACAGCGCCATCCTGAAATAGCCCTGGTAAAGTCTCCTCTCCTGGGTCCAGGCAGGCCCCTCACCTCCAGGCCAGGTCAGAGGGGCAGGGATGAGTCCCAGGGAGGCCAGCCTGTGCCAGTGACAGGAGAGCTGGGCATGTCATGACCTTGGAGCTTCAATAGCTGTGATGTTTGGGCCCTTAGGTTGGGACTGAGGACCGAGAGGATGGCCGTCTACCTGAGAGCTAGATGGGCATGTCTGGCAGCTGTGTGCCAACAGGGCTGGCTTGCCAAGGTCCAGACAGTGCAGAGACCTGGCAAAAGGCAGAGGGTCTGGCTTTGCTTGTTTTGGGAACCCAGAACACATCTGGGGTGGGAGTTCACTTAATGTATAGCTTCATTCTGCCAGAGTGGGCTCAGCCGTAGGGCAGAGGGGTGTGTGTGTGTGTGTGTGTGTGTGTGTGTGTGTGTGTGTGTGTGTTTGCATGCGTGCTCATGCATATGTAGGCTGCTGCTGGTCTCTGTGCTTTGAAAAGCTAGGGACTGGGGAAAGACAGGAGGAAGTGCAAGCTTTCCATTGCCAGGTTCCATACACCTATCATTTTATTTGGCACTCATAGGTGTCCCCGTGATTCCACCTTCCTGCCATTCACTGAGAATATAATTGCAAATTTATTTGCGTGACTACTTTATTAATTTCTGCTTCCTGCTTGTTTGAATGTTCAGTGGGAGTAGGCATCCTTGCTTCCTCTCACTGTATCTCTGGAGCCTGCCCAGTGCCACCTCTGATGAGTGCTGCTCAAAACGTCTTTGTTCAGTGGATTCTAAAACTTCTTCTAATTACCATCTTACTGTCTTCTTCCTCAGGTACTCTGGGAAGGCTGAGGGGCACTTGGCGGCCTTACACCAGGTCTGCACTTGGGCCGACTCTCAGCTTCTTGCATGTACACAGTAGGAGCCTCGCTCTTGACTACTCTGGAGCACGGCTCATGGACTTCAGGTGTCCCCTAGGCCACAGGACAACCCAAAGAGATGACTGCATAGTGGCACTGTTCTTCCTTGCCTGGATAGGCTGTGGACTTCCCTTGTCCTAGGTCAGTTGAATGCTTAATTAACATCGCTCTAAAAAAGAGTGAGAAAGAATGGCCAAGGTATATGAAGTGGTTTTATTTATCCCTCTCATGCTATGAATCTAATTTTTCATAAATTTCAACGCATCTGAAGGTGCCAGTTCCAACGTAAGTAAAAAAATGCCCTTGGAGTCAGGTAGCTGCTTCCTTTCCTTCTTCCTGGCACGCACAGACCTGGCACCGGCACCTGGGTCCTAAGCATGCCCCCTCTGGTAGGAGGGGTGCACCCCTCTGGTAGGGTGCACCGGGAGAGCTTCCCGGTTGGAGCCCCCGCAGAGCACTGCCTGCCACACTCCTCACATGTCGCCCTTGAGGTGTTCCTGCCAGCCAAGCTGGCTCTTATCAGAGCCCGCATCTGTCTACCCTCTTGCTCCCTGCTTTCTCATCTTCCTGTCTCTTTGGCATGGCTTTTGCTTCAATCCCTTCAGCCTACCTCTGTAATTCTTCTTGTTGCCTCGCGATCTTCTATCTCTTTCCCAAGGGACTAGTGAGGTATTCCATTCTTTCTTCTCCACAGCTGCCCTCCTCTATTCAGAGGCAGGCTGACTTACTGGTTTGTTGTTGTTGTTTGTGTGTGTGTGTGTGTGTGTGTGTGTGTGTGTGTTTTATTTTGTTTTGTAACGTGGTTTGAACCCGGGGCCTTTGCATTGTACTGCCTACTTTCCAAGTTTTATTTTGAGCCAGGCTCTGGGTACACCACCATATTGTCCAGGCTGGGCTCCAGCTATGTAGTTCTCCTGCCTCCACCTCCTAGAGTGCTAGAATGGCAGGTGTAAGTTAGATTCTGTGCTGTCGCCTTCTTTGCATGTTGTCTTAGTTGCCTTTCTCATTACCGAGACATAAGACCCGAAGCCCAAAGTTCAAGGAGGAAAGGTTTATTCCAGATCGCAGTTCATAGACATTTCAGTCCCTAATCAGCTGGCTCCAAGACAAGGTGCCAGGGCAGAGGGGCATTGCTGAGCAGAATAGCTTATGGCCTGCACAAGGCAGTAATGCAGCCAAGTAGCTAAGCGGTGGCAGCAGCAGCAGCAGCAGCAGCAGGACCAGCAGGTCTGCCTTCATATTCCATCCAGGCTGCCTGCCTTTGTGCGTGGAGCATCCCCTGTGGGGGAGCCTTCCCGTGATCCACATTGAGAACTGAGCTACACCAACCAATGGACCAATTTAGTAATTAATCCTAGCATCACTCACCCTGGATCCAGCCATCTCTGAAAAGCCCCACCTATGACTGCATCATGTAGACCCAAGCTGTCACACATGGACAAAGCAACCATTATACGTAATGGTAATGTGACATTTGTAGCAGTGGTTTATCTCACTAAGCCTCCCTTGCCCTGTAATCCTACATACTAGCTAGCATTATCCCTCTTCCGCAGATGAAGAGGAGGAGACAGACAGACAGACAGACAGACAGACAGACAGACAGACAGAGGCAGACAGAGGTGGAGGAGGTTGCAGGACATGAGCAAGGCAACAGCTCCACCAGGTGCTGGAGGTGCACCCTGGGTCTGCGTGCCTATGCCCACGTTCCCCCTGCCCGTCTGCACTCCAGCTTTTCCTCCTTGGGATGAAAGTGGTCCCAAAGGGCAGAGCCCAGCAATGGGCACGGGTCCCAGAGCTATGTCCCCTGCAGGCATCTTTGGATCTGACAGCAACACATGCCCCTCCAGCTGGTCTGGTCCCCATGCCACTGTCTGAGAGCACAAGTGATGGTAAATATTTAATTGTGCTTCCACCATAACTTTCTGCCAGAACTCTCAATATGCTTTATAAATGCAAATGAGCGCTTGCTTCCTCCCCGGGGACATGTAAACCTCCTCAAATCACTTTTATTCAGCCCCCACCAGAGTGTAATGCCATCATCAGGAGCTCTCGGTGCCAGGAAAGAAGCCACCCTTAATCATATCGAGTGGATGGTTTATGGTTTTGTGGTTTTCTGCCTCCACGGTGGGCAGGATGGAAAGAAAAGGATTCTGCTGCAACTTCTGCCCGATAGACTGCATGGAAAACATTATTTATAAACAGATTCCATTGCAGGCATGGAGTAGGCGATGAGGACTGTTATGGAGCCTGAGATTAGATTTCTGAAATTAACAGAAAAAATGAGTACTTGGAAGGTTTGGGACGTGATTTTTATTTTTGCTTCTGGAGTCTGTTTCTCTTGCTGTGAGCACTCTGGCCTTCTCTCTGCTTCTTCAACAAGAGCTACGGTTGGGTGGGAGATGCCTGAGTCAGGGGTCTTTGTGATCTCTTGTCTGCATGAGGAAGGGCTCCCATGCCAACCCCAGGGTTAGCAGAGTCTCCTGCCTGCCCACATGTGCCGGGTGGGCCTTATGCTGAGGTTTCAGGCTGGTGCCGTCAGGGTGGGAAGCTGTGTGACATGACAGACCTGCATGTTTCTGTGCCTCGGTTCCCACATAAATACATTTGCCCCTACTTCAGACCCACCTGGCAGAGACATTTTAATAATCATGGAGATGAATTTCTACAGAGTCTCATGGAGTGTCTTCTGAGAAGTGAATTATGCAAATCTGGCTTGTCATTAGGATCATTACTAGTGCTGTGAAGTGGAGCAGAGGGGAAAGGGCGGGTTGCTCTGCTCAGCGCCGGCCTCCGCAGCTGTCGGAAGAGTGGAGGGAAAACAAACGCAAGGAGCCTGCGCCGCTGCTGTGTCCCCTCACGTGTCTGGGGAAACGCTCTGAGGCCAACCTGGACCCAGCAAGAAAATGCAGCTGTGTCTATTTATGGCAACTTCCTGTTTGAGGCCCCAGCTCCCCAGGAGGCAGAAACACCAATATCTTCTGGATTACAGGCACGATGGAGAGTGTGAGGTTGTGCGGGAGGTGCTCGGTGGCTTTCTTGGCTTCCAGCCCCCTGGGTGCCCATGGAGACATCCGTGTCCACCCTGAACCTTGCCTGCATACCCACATGCAGAGGGGTGCTCAAGGGTCCCCTGTGTAAGTGCGGCTCGGGCCCTGGACTCCCTGCGCTCCAGCAGCTGGTGGGGCATGCGCTGTTCTCTCACTGAGTTGGAGCTGCTGCGCTCCCGTCTGCAGCTCTGGTCCTGGCAGGCTCGCCACTCTCCAGGGCAGGCAGCTCCCCAAGGCTGAGCGCTGGGCAGTGGGAGTGCCAGGAGCTGCTTTCCTCGGTGCTCTCTCTGTTTTCAGTCTCTCAGCCTTGCCCAGGGGTGGCTCCCACTAAATCTTTGCTCTATGCCAGGAACCCTCTTGTTTCCTAAAAGGCCCAGGATGTTGTACCTCTGTCTTCTGTGTCCACATCTTTTCCTGAAGCAGGGAGGACACAGGAAACACTCAAAACAATAATTCATTTATATTTTACCTTTTCCCATTTGTTTGGCACGTATGCAGCCAGGATGCCCTGTGCATTCCTCTGGGGCATGCCCCAGTGAATCCAGGGAAGGTCCCTTGTCCAGTTTGTATTTCCAAAGATGCCCTTTTCAGGCACAATTTCACATGCCTACAGTCCCAGCTACTGTGGAGGCTGAGGCAGGAAAATCACCCGAGTGCTCAAAACCAGCTTAGGCAACATAATGAGATGCTGCTTTTTAAGAAAACAAAACAAAATGAGACAAAGCAAAAGATGTCTTTCATCTGAGTAATTGAATGTTCACATTAAAAAAGAAAGTACAACAATCCCTATCTTGTACTTCATACAAAAAGTTAACTCAAAATGAATTATAAAATAGTAGGAGAAAAAATTATTGCAAACTTTGGTTATGTAGAATTCTCAGATATAGTAGTAAGCCATAAAAATAAAAAGATAATAAATATGATTTGGTCAAAACTGAAAACTTCTGGTTTTTGAAAGACATTAAGAAAATGAAAAGATAAGCCACAGAGTGGAAAAGATATTTGTGAAGCGTATATCTGGAGCTTGTATCCAAAATCTATAAAGGGACTGTTGGGAGATTGCTAAGAAAGGGGCCCAGTACTTGCCTCTTTTTTGTTTTAATTTTTTTTTTTTACTTTTAATAAGAACGAGACAGTTTCAACACACATTAGTAGGACAGCCACAATAATTAATACAATGCATATTGTTGTCTTCATAGTAGTTGTTCAGAGTACAAGAGGCAGACAGTGATAACTTTTCTAAACACTATTGGTACAAATATTTCTTCTCATTGAGCTAAGAGAAATATTTGTGTGTGTACTCCTATATTCTATAATAGCAGTAGATTATCAGCAGAACTGGCATTGTTGGAAGCTGTTGACTTGAGTCTTTTATGGCTCAGCATACTAATCTGGCTTTACTTTTTATGTCTCATGGTTAAGCTTCTCTGTTGGATGGTTAAGGTCAAGTTAAAGCGAGACCTATATAACAAAACATAGTGATGGTCTCTTTTAGAATGATGAAAACAACAGGGAGTGGCTGTAGGGCAGCACGGGAACTTATAAGGCGGAAGTGGACCCCTGTAAGACACAGGGAACTGGGGTTCTAGCCCAAGAAGTTATGTGGTGACTATACCATGGCATGGTACTAGGAACCAAGTCCCACAGAGCCTGCAGAACTGGCATGCTGAGTCACACCCTCAGGAAAACTATTTTACTGTGGAAGCTGCCTTATCAAATTGATAGAGAAATACCTATGTGTGTGCATGGATTCATGTAGCGCCACAAGTGGGTGGGGAATGAACTGTGGCCACCCTCTCATTCAGTCCCAGTGAGAGCAGGCTGCTATGGTTTGGGGCACCCCTTGTCTAGGCTTGGGAGTCCCTTGCAGAGCCTTGGTCAAGGGGACCTGTGGGTAAGCTGAGCTCTTGAGGAGTGAATGGGAAGTTGTCCTAGGGTGTCAATATGAACGCCTGAGGGGGACGAAAGGGCTAACAGCCAGGAGGGCTGTCAGAATGGTCCTAGGAAGCCAAGGAAGGCGTTATATGTGGCGACTGGTCTGGATGGCTGTGGCTGAGGCCCTAGGTGGGGTGATTAGGGATAGAGCGGTGGGAGGCAGAGGCCTCCATCCTGCACAGACTGGTTGGAGTCACTGGGGAGAAAGCACTGTGTGAAACCTGAGGTCTGTGGCAAGCTTGGCAGCCTGGGCCGGAAGATACCCAAGGCTTCCGCCAGCACTGACATTGACTCTCATGGGTAGCTTCATGAACACAAGGGCTACTGTGTGGAAATTCTTCTGACTCATGAGTTCTTTTCTTTTTAATTTACAGAAACGTTAATGGACACCAGGACGGCTACTGCAGAGCTGGGATGGACAGCCAACCCGGCCTCTGGGGTGAGTGTCAGACTGTCATCTTTCAGTCCAGTGTGAGCCTCCGCAGAGCAGTGGCAGAGCCGGAGCCCTTTGCCCATCCACAGAGAGGCAGCACCAGGAGTCTCAGAGCTGAGCTGCTCTCCAGGCTGATGCTATAGAGCATCTCTGGACATGGTGCTCCCAGAGACCTGCCCCTAGGCCACTTGGGCAGTGACCATGCAGTAATAGGGCACTCAGGGTGGGAGTCCCAGCACAGATCAGAGGTCTGCAGTGTGGCAGAGAGGGTGAGGGCCTGAGGAGGAAGCTGGAGCTCAGAAGGCCTGAGCTCTCTTTCACCTGAAGCTTGCCTTAGAGAGACATTCTGATTTGTTCCTTCGTTGTTCATAAATGTGGCCAGACCTGTGGCTTCAAGGAAGAGCAGTCCTGGGGAGCTCCTGCCCTCCTGTGGACCAGTAGATTGGTGGTTATAGCCTCTGATTGTGCAGTCCGAATGCCATGAGCATCTGCTTTATAGGGACAAGCTTGAGGGGACCTGGGTTGACCCTGCTGAGAGGTGATATGGCTCTGCCATTACAATGGACCCTGTCCACAGTGCTCAGTCTATGTCACAGGCGAGAGAGAGAGAGAGAGAGAGAGAGAGAGAGAGAGAGAGAGAGAGAGAGAGAGGCAGAGAGAGGCTGAAGGAAAGGACTTTTCCTCTTATGGGACCAACTGGGTACCTCCACTGCTGCACTTGAGGAGGACTGCCCCATATAGGAAGGGAAGGGGTTGGGTTACCCACCCAAACTTAACAAATCCCTCAGTTTTCTTAGTGGACACTGACCGTGAAGTCGCACATCAAAACCCGAACATATTTAGACCTAATTGTAAAATACTGCTCTATAATTAGGCACCCTCCATTCAGTGGAAGGCTTTTAGGTTTAATCGAAATCAAAGGCTATCAGGTGAGCGGAGGGAACATGTGCCAAATACATCCTCAAGGTCACAGTTGCCGGGGAGGGGCTCAGCTCCTGCTCTAGGTTGCTCTGAGGAGTTTCACTGAGACTCCTGGGGACCTCTTCATGATCCCTAGGCAGCACAGAGCAGAGTACTGTGGAGGGTGACGGCAGTGCTCGGTAAATGGCAGCCTTTGTGGGTGCATGGCTCCTTCCACAGCCTGCCCCAGCTTCAAGACACCGCCTGACCTGCTCTATGCCCGCCCTTCTCCCTAACACTAACTCGTGGGTTGGCACCATTCTCCCCAACACAGGTGTTGGCTCCGTTCTCATCCCCTCTGGGGCCTGGCTATCCTTCTCACCATGATGGCATAGTTCCCTTTTCCTGAAGTCCAAAGTAGCCAGCTTCTCGCAGACAGCCCCTCACTCTGTGAGGCAGACAGGATCTGTTGCACCGGCCAGAGGATGGCTAAGCTTTGTCACTGTGTCCCTGGTGCCCAGCACAGGTTCCAGTCTCTCTTACCTGAATAAATGAGTTAGGACCCGATTATTCTTGATATGTTTCTGTCTCTTCAGTCCAGGCCCCTGAATTTAGGAGATGCTCAGATTCGATTTATTGTAACTCAATAAAATGTTTGCTGTAGGCCTCTCAATGCCCAGTTGGTTGCCAATAAAGAGCATAATTAGAGATGCAAATACAGCTGGATAGAAAAGCAAGCCCAGGTCTCTCTGATCACCAGTCCTATTTGGTTTGCATACTGGAAATCTCAGAGTCCTTTTTTTCTTCTATTTTTGAAGAGCTGGGCTAAGGGTTCCCTCCTCTGTATACCTGGGCACTGATGGCCCTGCTGTATGTCGTAAGTTCCTGTGTCTGTGAAGTAGTGGCCTAAGTGTGAATGTTTATAGGAGTCTTTTTCTTCAGAAAGTGCTCTACAGGGTTGCAGATTCCACCTCTGTCTGTGCTGCCCCTGGGAACCACCTTTGTAGCCTGGGACATATGTGTGTAATATATAAACATTTGGGCACAGGTATCTGTGTGTTTATGTTTACATATGTATTGCATATCTTGGTGTGTATGTATGTTTATATATGCGTGTATCTCTTTACGTATATGTATATGTATATGTATATATGGATGTATATTTTTATGTATATATGTGCATAGGTAAATGTGTGTAGGTCTGTGCTCTACGTGTATTTGTGGGTATGTGTGTGTGTGTGTGTGTACAGGTGCATGTGTGGAGGTCATACAGGGAGGACAGTTGCAGTGACATGAGTGCTCCCTCCTGATGCCTCTCCAGGCAGATCTCAGAGTACTGGAAGTATTTTCAGGCCTCAGTGATTTTCAGATGAAGGACCGAGCTTGTCCGGATGCCACTGTGAAGCGAGCAGCACTTGGGTGTCCTTGTCCAGTACTATCTTCCTCCCTCCCAGGATGCATACCTGAGCATAAGCTCAGTTCTTCAGGTGCAGCACCACCTGCTGGTTCACTTGGGAAATACTGGGGCTGCTTCAGGGGCCTTGGCTGCCTTCCAACCCCGTCAGACCCTCCAGGCTCCCTTACCAGCTGCCCACCTCGTGGGAATCATCTAAGGGCACTCAGGGCAATACCTATTGTCCTTGTCATTGTCATAATACCTTGTTGGCTCAAGGCCAAGCAAGATCCATTAAAATTTATTTGGGCTGAAGGGTGAGAACTCTAGGGAGCAGCAGTTAAGGTCCCAGACCTTGGCATCAAGTCAACCAGCTTGCATTTCGCCTCTGCTGCTCCTGCCTGGTGACTTGGGGCCCGTTATATAGATGTGTTCCACCCTGGTTTCCTCCTCTGCCCAGTGGAGTTACTGGGTCACATGTGAGACAGTGTCAGTAGAAAGTTTTCCTTGATACACTTAGGAAGTGCTGGCGTATTACTCACCCTTTGGAGGGCTACGTTTTCTCATTTTTTTTCTTTGATGTTTCAATTGTGCCAATTAAGACAAAAGAGACTGGGCTACATTAGGGAGATACAAAAGAAACTTGTCTGTGGGAAAAATGGTTTTTTATGAATGGAATTTCTCAATGAATTTTGGGGCATGCTAAGGGAAAGAGGGCGGAGGTGGAGGAGTTGATTGTATTTAGTCAGCCTGATGCCACTGTATGGGAGCTTGGTGGCCGAATGCTGAAAACCATTTTTCTCCTGGACTTTGCATCGTTCAGGGCTCTTTGGTGGCCAGTGACAGCAATGCATAACTCAGTTGTGAAAAAATAGCTCGGCTCATGGAACTGAATGGTCCAGGCACTGGTGTGGCCTTATGTCTGGGTGGTCCAGACCCTTAGGATCCATCTGTCTCCCCCACCTCACCTTTTTCCCCTCTGTTCTTTTCCCTTCCTCATCTCACCCCTTTGTCTTCTCTCTCCTGCCATAGTCCCAGTTCATGCTTGTGCTACTCTTAGAGATAAGGTGACTTATCACTAAGAGTATCAAAGGCTCTACCCTTTGCCCCCTTCCTTTCCCATCAAAGGAAGAAATAACTCCTTCTGGCCCCTCAGGTAGAAGCTTGGGAATAGCTCTGAATGGGCCTGAATGGCCTGGCTGGAATTCAGTGCCCACCTCGAATCACACTCTGTAGCCAGAAAGCACACAGTGGGTAACAGGCCACACTGAGGTCTCTGTCTACCCTGTGCTATGCAGAGCCTCTGGAGGTCAGGAGGTCATAATTTCCCAGAGAAAATGAGGACATAGTTACCAGAACTGATGAACAGGTGGCAGCAGGGATGTGTCTCATGCCGAAGGATGGGCCAAAGACATTCATAGCCAGGCATACAATAATTCTCATTAAGCCCCATATTACAGCTGAGGAAACGCAGGTGTGGAGCGAACTGGTCAATGGGCCAAGGTCTCACGGCTCACAAGTGACCTATAGGCTGGCTCTCCTGGGATGATCGTGCTCCACTGGTTTTCCTGATGGCACGGCGGCTACTACAGTGTCTTAGAAGACGGAATCTAGAAAGCGCGCCTGGGCTGGGCTGCTGTGGAATCCTTGGATTCAGGCTTAGTCTGTGAGAGGTTTCATTTCCTTTTCCCTCAGAGTTCTTGACCTGAGGAAAGTGGGTGAGTGTATCCTTTTCCTGAGCTGCTACCCAGGAATTAGTACCACTTTGCTAGCTGAGAGAGGCCCACCTCCTCGCTGGTGGCCTCTGACCTCCCGTCCCTCCCTCCTCTCTTCTCCTCCCCTTTCCTCCCCAGGTAAACCACTAAGATAAGTCAGAGCTCCCCACCCTCAGCTTCCCACCCGCTCTTTATCTTTTTCTCTCTCTACCGAAAGGCCTGTAATTAGGAAACATTAGCAGGCTCAAAACAGCTTTCATACCTGAAACATCCTCTGTAATTGCACTCAGCAGAGCTCTTCCCTGGCTATTAATGTCACTTTTATGAAGCAATGAGGAGCAAAACACCCTGAGGCACTTAAAACATTTTTTATATAATATGCGTCTTTTAGGAATGAAAGTTTAAAATCACCGCACTGACAGAGGCAGTGATGGACAAAGGCCTGCGATCTGGGACAAGAGCTAGGAGACAGGGCCTTCTCCAGGGTGAAGGCAGAGTGGTCCACAAGACTCAGACGTGGCTCTCTAGGAAGAGGGGTGGCCACCACGTGGCACGGTGGTGGACATCGGAGGGGTCCCCAGAGGACAAGAATCAGGCCAGGGAAGTTAAATGACTCACAGAGCTTTTAGATGACTTGCGTTGGGTTGTGTTTAATGGGGAGGCAGAGAAAATGACACAGATAAGCATTGTTACAGAAGATACTAATTGTTACGCCGAGTGTACAAATGCATTGGGCATGACCCGGGGTGTGTGTGTGTGTGTGTGTGTGTGTGTGTGTGTGTGTGTGTGTTATGGGTAGGAGAAAGACAGTTGTTTTTCCTGGCTTGCTGGATGAAGAACCTCAGGAGTGGGGAATGGTAGTGGTTCCTTAGAACCTCTTTGTGGGCCGCATTCACTTTCTTGTTTTTGCAAATAACTCAAAAGACTCATTCATCAGCTGAGTTGGGAGACAGTTCTGTCTATAAACTTCAGATGCCGCCGGGCGTGGTGGCGCACGCCTGTAATCCCAGCACTCGGGAGGCTGAGGCAGGAGGATCGATGCAAGTTCGAGACCAGCCTGGGCTACAAAAGTGAGCTCAAGGCCAGCCTGAACTGCATAACAAGACCCTATCTCAAAAAGAAAATAAAATAAATAAAAATAAAATAAAATAAAATAAATAAACTTCAGATGCCACCCAACCCCTTCTTGGGTGCCTCTTCTTGAAAGTGAATCCAGAAGCGATCACTCCCAGTAGCCACATTCCCAGCCACCTAGGCGACAGACAGCCTGAAGGGAAGGTGGCATCTTCTTCCTAGGCTTCCAGACTTCCCTCACCTGCCCCAGAACAGGGTTAGCGCTTGTTTGCTGGGACACACAGTTGCCTTTCCTCTTCTCTAATACCTTCCTCAGGAAGGCAGTCCCTCAGCATGGCCCTTGTCTCCACCCTGGACACTTCCTGCAACTGGTAGTGGAGATGGAGGACAGACTGTTGAGGATAGCTCTTCTCAAGTTAAAAGGCCAGCAGCCCTCAGGGCAGCAGCAGAAGGGAGCAGGGTTCCTGACTGGCACCCGGATGGAGCAGAGCTGGCTCAGCTGTTCCTGCTGGAGCTCCTCAGAAAAGAGAATGAATATAGCTCTGCTTGGATAGCAAAAGCATGAGATGAAGGTGAGGAGTACTACGGGGCCA
Source organism: Myocastor coypus (assembly GCA_004027025.1). NCBI lineage: Eukaryota > Metazoa > Chordata > Mammalia > Rodentia > Myocastoridae > Myocastor > Myocastor coypus. Next base: position 61,291 of record PVJA010003913.1, on the reverse strand, counting down.
AGAGAAGGTGTACAGAGGAACCAAAAGAAAGAGAAGGTTGGTGCCACTGTTGGAAGCCCAGGGACATAAGTCTGGTCCAGGAAGGGTGCGCGCAGCCTCTTTGGAAACGAGGAAACCCTTGGATGATGCTTTTGGCCTTACCTTCACTTACAGCCAAAAGGGTTGGAATAATTTGTCCAGTTCCACTATATATTCGTAAAAGAGCAAGTCTAGGGTTTGAAATCTGATGTGAGGCTTTTTTTTTTTTTTCCCCAGTTTTTGCTACTTTCTTTAACCTCTCCGACCCAATATGCTTCCTCAATAACATGGGCAATACAGAGGGACTGAGAGGTTTCAATTGTGTTTTTCTTTGTGTAAACTATAATGCTCAGCACAATGCCATTTGCCCTGATACCAGCAGTATATCTGGCTCGTGCTTGAGAGACCTGACTTGCATGGAATGAGATGGGAACTGATTGAGGGAGGGCCCTGGAGATACAGGATCAACACTCCAGCATTTCTGTTGGGTTGTATTTTTTGCAGGGACATAGCAGGTGTACCTTGTTATTAACAGCAATACTATTATTATTAATAACTACTACTAGTAGTCACCATTAGTTAAGTACTGACTGTGCACTTGGTGGGTGTTATGTGTATCAGTGTATTGACTCTTCTCCTCCTCCTTCTCTTCCTCCTCCTCTACCTCATCCTCTTCCTCTTCTTCCTCTTCTCCTTCTCCTTCTCCTTCTCCTTCTCCTTCTCCTTCTTCTTCCTCTTCTTTCTTCTCAAGACCAGAGTTTGAACTCATGATCTTGCACTTGCCAGGCAGGCACTTGTGCCATGGAGCTATTTCCCTGGCCCCAGGGTATTGACTTTTCCTCAGCACCCTAAAGTTACATGGCATTTCTCCCAGTTTTCAGAGTGGTTGGGTCGCTGGACCTTAGTGCTATTAGGCCCCAAAGTCAGAGGACTGGGTAGGGGCCTCACTAACACAAGTCCCAGATGTTTCTGACTAAAACACTCATGTCACTGAAGGAATCTCAGAGTTGTAGAATTTTTAGAAACCACAAAACAAGTGGATAACAAGGAGGTAAAAAGTCTTCCCAAATGGTAAGCTGGCAAGCCGTGGTCAGCAAGCAGTAAGCACCCAGTGATTCATTTTTAAAAGCAATTTCTGCAGAGGAGCGGAAGCAGGTGATTCACACTATATGGGTTTGTGGTCAGAGGAGCAAGCCCAGACAGATCATGGAGTAGCAGTCAGCCCCAGCACCCACCTGCTACCTTTACCTCCAGAGCTGGCAAACCCTGACCAGAAGTCCAGAAAGGGATGTTGTAGAAGGCCAGGCCTAGGCAGTGATGGAGGAGCCCAGGTGGACCTCCCACTGCTAGACCTTGTCAAACGTTTAGAAAGCAAGGCATCCTGGGACAGGGAACCCCAGTGGCTGATTTGCTTTACCCAGTGTCCTCTGGGTCAGTGCCTTCTCCATTTGAGTCCCAGAATGGTGTGTCCACGTGTTCATGCACAGCGCTCTACTCATCAGTTCTTGCCTCGTGGAGATGAGCACATCCAGGGTCACCAAGGGCAGCCAGCATGAAAGCTGTTGGAGCTAGGATTCAGACTTATTTTGCTGATGGAGAGCTCAGCTTTCTAGCCAGCATGGCTGGGGATAGTGGCTTGTGTTTTCATTTAGGTACAAACAACTGACTGCAACAAAAGTCAGAGTTTGTGCAGAGCGTGGAGGTTCAGGGAAAGTCAGATGGGTCTGAAGGCGCTCAGAACAGGCCGGCTGCAAGTCCTAAGCAAAGATACCCGGCTGCTGTTGATGGTGCTGACCTCAGCACATTTGAAGCCATGGACCTCATTTGGGAGCTGGCTTTCAAAAAAAGACATTGGAAAAACTGGAATGTGTCTAGTTGAGGGGGCTGATGAGTGATTTTTGCCCCTCGAGAAGTGTTTGTAGATTTGGGAACCTTGGCGCAGGCGTGGCCTGTAGCCAAGTCCAGATTTGTGCAAAAGAATGAGATAATTCCTCTCAGTGGAGGCCAGCGTCCTGCCCAGATTCCTAGGACCAATTTCCAGAAGCCACAGTCTGAGGAAATATAGTCCCATCCAGCAGGTAATATATAGCGGCAGTATTCCCCTCCACTAGGTTGGACAGGACAGAAGAGCATCCTTTTCCGGATCTGGTTTTCTTGTACAGTGAGACAGAATTTCCTCTACCCTGTGATTGGGATTGAAGCCAAGAACTCCTCCCAGAAGGCCCAGCCCCTCCTCCTCCCTGGCTATTCCTCAGTCTCCAGGACAACACCAGCTGGCCCCAGCCACTACAGCTCATGTGCAGTGAGATCATGGAATGAGAAGGCCATCTCCCCAGCTTGCAACCCATTGCAGTGGCTTAGCCTCAGGATGTCCTCTGCTGTGCCTTTTGAGCAGAAATCCCTCTGAGGGAAGGGAGATGCCACCAGGCTCTCCGGTGTAGGTAACTCAGCTCTTCCATCAGTAACGGCCAAGTCTGAGCCTACAGTGTGAGGCAGCTGGGGCCTGGGGCCAGTAGCTCCCGCCCCTGCCTTGTTCAACAAGGCTGTGTTGGGCAGCAGTGAGGACCACATTCAATCGACAGCTTAAGATAATCGCATGTGTGAGGCACAGGGATAATGGCAACTGAATACCCTGCCGCTGTTGCCATAGTGACCAACCAAGCACTGGTTCCCTCTTTTTTTTTTTTCTTTCTTTCTTGTTTTCTGGACCTCCTTGTTATAGTGATGGCTGTTGGGGTGGGGGATGGGTTTGGGAAATGGGAATGAGGAGGAAAGGGGGAGGGGAGCCAGCCCATTATATTCTCTTTAAATACCCCAGCTGGAGGTATTTTAAATCTCAACAGAGACAGAAGGAAACAGTGTCTTAATCCCCAGCTCCCTGTGAATTATTTAAAGGGATCTTGTCAGAAGGATGAATTTGTCACTGTTGCAGTGTCAACAGCAGCAGCAGCTGCCATGATGGCTGAGGACCCCACTCCAGGCAGGGCCTGGTATACAGTGCTGCTGCCTGGTGGAGATTTACTGTGGCCTGAGTGGCAGGGACCAGATGCTCCGCTCCCAAGGCACAAGCCTACAGTGTCTTCCCTGGTGTGCTGGCAGATCTCTTGGTGTGAGATGTGTCACTCAGCAAGGAGATGCATGCCCGCTGGAGCTCAGGCCAGCTCGCCGTATAGTAGAGTGGCTCTCAGACATACGGGCTCTCTGAGCACCGAGGCAAGCTCCCCCTGGTCCACAATGGACAGAACTTACCTGTGTTTGCTTGGCATTCACAGGGTAGACATGCTGGAGGGCAGCACCCTGATGACACACACAGGCCCATGCACACGCATGAACACACATGTGTTCATGCATGCATGACAGCAGAAGCACAGGGGCAGACAACCAGTCAGGCAGGAGCGTTATAGATCATACCAGTTATAGAGAGAAAGCCTGCATCTCCAAGAAGAAATGATTGGCCCATGCTTGGAGAGTCTAAGCAGGTGTCTGTCAGGTTGGAGATCCATGCTCACTGACTCCCTAGGGGCTTTGACCTGAGCTTAATAAGTTCATTAACTTCCTTGTGCTGTAGCAAAGACACTGAGGCACTGCAAAGTTTAAAAACTTACCCATGGTCACATGGCTGTACGTGGCTTCATGCAGAGCCATTAAGACCCATGGACTAGACCTGCAGGATGTGGTTTCTAGGTCACACAACGCTGCAGCAGTGTTTCTTATCCTCAAGCCTTGGTTGAAAGAGCAAATGAGTCCTTTTGAGATTACATGCTTTTGAGTGAGGCCTTCTCCTATACTTCCATACAGATTTCTTGCAGTTCCCCAATATTGAAGCTTCCAGTGGGTTTTGTGGAGTTCATTGGTCCTACAGACTGCTCAGAGCACCACTGTACATGTGTTTTCCATATTTTGAGCTTAAGGGATGTGTCCTTGGTGCGAGTTGGTAGTTGAGGGCATTCATAGCTTTGGGCCAGTGCGACATGGAGGCCCTTCTAGGTGCTGCTGGGTTTGCAGAATCCATGCCTCACGCCATGTCAGAGACCCTTCTCCTTAGCACACTGCATGGTATTGGGAACCAGTGGGGCCCACTTGTGTCCTCCCAGCCCGTACATCTTGGAGGCAAGACTAAGCATATTGGGAGGTGAGCTAGCGCTCAAGCCCTGGGGAGCCGCTGAGTAAATTCTGCCTTGGTTGGTTGGTATACTAAATGATACATCCCTCTGGGCTTGTAGGAGTTTATGCCCCACGGACTGCATTTCACATTTTAATTAGCCCTGTAGCTTGTCTAATATCAGAGCTCTTTCAGGCTTACTATACTGTCTACATTGGAACTTCATCCATGGAATCCAAGCTGATTAGCTAGGAAGGCTTTCTGGTGATGGCTGCAGCCCAGCCGGGCCCTACAGTAATTGTGGCCTGCTGTAGACCCTGTGAAGCTGGTGTTCCGGATCTCCATGTGTCTCCTTGTTCAGAGGGGCTGTCACAACCTGTGATTAGACAAGGGGGCCAACATTCCTTTAGAGTCTTACAGGGCAGGGTGGCAGCCACTGTTTGTGAAATAGCAGCCGTGGCAGTTTATGCCCAAATGCATACTACAGAGCCTGTGAGCTGCGACCAGTTTGAGCTCTTGTGGTCTGAGCTTGTGGCTGACACTGGTCCAAGAATTGCCTGGAAGAGCATCCATGCTGACGCAGGCCTGGAGAAAGCCAGGGAAATCTCCAGAGGGCAGGGAAGAGGGCTGCTGGCTCTCCTTCTGGGTTGGTAAGGCCAAGGAGTATGGCCTTTTAGTCACCTGAATTCTGCTGACCATGGGAAAGTATCATTTATCTAGGTTGGAGATAATTCCACACCCTGATGACTCAGCTGGAGATGGATCTTGAGTTAAGGCCCTAATCGTGGGGTGATCATAATAGTCATGGTAATAATGGGTATCCAGTGAATGCTCCTTAGCTGCAGGCAAGCCACTAGATGAGTTCCTTCCATGAGCTTTCAGGCCCACCACACCCAGCAAGGTAAATAGCACTTTGCAGATGAAGAAACCCAGGCTCAGAAAGTCATCAAGGGCCACAGAAGTTTAGGTGGCAGAGGTGAGATCCATCTGTCCCCAGTCACCTCTCCAGCCTTATCTCCTTCCATCTTTCCACACTCTTTGCTCTGGTAGTCACGTTTGTCTCCTGGCTTCTTGGCAACACTGGGGTGTGCTTGTTTCTTCCAGTCTGGCTTTGTCTGTCATTCTTATCTCTGTTGAGGAGAAGGTCTTCCCCAAACAGCTGCTACTCTCTCTACTTACCTTCTCTCTAGTAGTATTTAATGCTATTTAATGTCATTTATTTGTTAATTGATTCTTTGGTTTGCTCTGTTAGTTTATAAAGTTTGTAAGGCTGGAGACTTCAACTCTTACTGCTATACCACAAACACCTAGAAAGTGTGAAGGCAGTAGATGTTGTCAACTTGTTATTTAAAAAATGAATGCGCTATGGGGCCTGGCAGGATGGCTTCAGTGGTCTAAAGCGCCTGCTTAGGAAAGCTTAGGCAGCTGCAGGGACCGCAGTTCAATTCCTGGCACCACATGCTGCGCCAGCGCTGCCCTGAGGACAGGCTGAGCCAGCCATAAAAACAAACAAACAAACAAACAAACAAACAAATGTTCTGAAACAAGAAAAATAAAATAAAATAAAATAAAATGAATGCGCTGAACTTGAAACATGAGAAAAACTGAGATCTTTTTAGATGAACGACCTGCAAAGTCTGACTCGATAATTTCTGTCTTCACTTTAAATAGATGGACAGAGGAGTTGGACTTTCCTAGCCAGCCTTATCGACAAGTTTGTTGTGGAGCTTATTGTGGGACAACATCATCCTAGCCCTGGGGTATTTGGAGAGAGGTGGGGTATTGCAGCTGTCCAGGGAAGGGCTAGCTATTGAAAATCTTTCCAGAACTTTGAGCGTATGCTTGGAACTATCTCAGAGGCACAGGGATACCAACCTCAATCTTGATTCATGCACTTATGAGGTCTTTGTTTTTAACCAGTAAGTATCGTTTCTTAGCTTGTTCTTTCATGTTATCCATCAAAATTGGCTCGAGAATGATCTTTTCCTATTTCTGTTGTTTCTTCACATGTTTACAGTACATAATGATTACATTCATTTTGGGAAGTTGGTACATGGACATAAAACACATCTTCATTATTTCTATGTCCCTTCCCCTCCATCTCCCCTCGGCCTCCACATCCCGATCCCCTTCCTATGTGCAAAAGATATCTATCTCTTGTTTTCCTATTATTTGTCTTCGTTTTGCTCTTCAATTTGTTTGTGCTTTGGGTTTCTCATATAAGAGAAACTGCGACATATCAACTTGTGTATCTGATTTATTTCACTTATCATTGTGAACTCAAGACACATCTAGTTTCCTACAGATGACTACTTCTTTTTTAATTTTTTAAAATGTATTTGCTTGTTTCAGGGTCTCACTATGCAGCTCAGACTCATAGTGCTTTCAGCCTCTCCAGAGCTAGGATTATAGGCATGTGCCACCACTCCTGGACTCAGCTAATGGTTCAGGATGCCCCAGGGGTGGGGCTAGCATGACGAGTGGGACCTGGGATCGAACCCAGGTCTCTGTGCTTGCCAAAGTAGGTGCTTGGTCCACTGAGCTATCTTGCCGGCCATCAGATGATTGCTTCTGATTCAAATCCACCTTTGTGCTTTTTGAGGATATTCTAAAAGGGACTGTTTGGTAGGACTGATGGCAGTGGCTTTGCAAGGAGGACACTTCATACAGATAAATGAGTTTTGGTGGCATGTATTACATGCACATTGAGAAGTACATAATTAGTTTAGTCGATATTCTTTGTACAACTGTCCAAATATCAACAGGAACCTTAAGCCACTCTGGAGTATAGGCGGGGCCTAACTTCTAATAAGCAAATCTAGCAGGTCTAAAAGTTAAAAGGGAGATGTCTTTCTTATATATCAGAGTCTGATCTGAAAGCCTAAGTAATGATATCCATTTAGTTAATGGATATTATTGTGTTCTTTATTATGTTTATGTCAGGGATTCCGAGTTGTACACCTGTATCATTAACAGCAACCTTATAAAGGCTCTTTATACTCTGGGAGGTTGTGCAAGATTGAATTGTTTCTTCTTTTCCCAGTGACGGGTGTAGGTGATGGCACGTGTGGTACCTGCACTAAGTCCTCAGTGAAGGATCAGGGGCTGAGGAGGCTGAGCAGGTAGAGAAGCAAAAGAGCAGGGACATTGGTTCAATCTTCTTGTTTTTGAAGATTAGGCCATGATATATCTGTCAACTCTTAGGAGTAGGTCTATGGGAGAGACAGCTTCATAGTATCAAGGGCTCTTAGCATCAGGGGAGATAACAAGAAGGCCTAGGAGAGAAGAGAATAGTCAGTAGAAAATGTGTGGGGCAGGGGGGCTAGATAGTGGTCATGGAGGAGATAGGACATGGGAAGAGGAAAAGAAGAGAAGGGAGAAGGCGGAGTCCAAAGTGTTTCCTGGCCAACTGGCATGGAGTGTTGGGTATCTAAGGTGCCATCTTCAGACTGAGGGCTACAGAAAGCAAAATGTTAAGTCCAGATGTTTTCCAGAAGAGTATAGCAGGCCTTAGCACATACAAGTCTGTGCACTGAGGAGGAAGTCGGTTTGGTGTTGTCTTCTGTGGCTGTTGGAGCCTTGTGTGTGGATGAGATCATCCTAGACAAAAAGTGAGGTGAAAATGGAGAGGCTCCTGACAAACTTGTGGATTACCCTCATCCCAGACATTTCCGGGGGGAAAGGCCATTGCATAGGAGCAGCGTTGTGCTGCACAGGACTGCTGCTGTGAAGCTAAATGTGTGGAATGATCTTGCTGGTAAAATGAACTCATAAATTAGTCAAAACATAATTCCCTGTCCTCAAGGAGCTCACAGCCTTATAGCAGAAACCAGAGTTGTATATTGGTAGCAATTAGGGAATAGTTCCAAACAGTGTATTATCACATGTTAAATTGTGTGGAATAAACTCAATCATGCTTGAAGCACTCAGAAAAATAGGCACTGAATATAAGCTGAGGAAGTCATCATGGACTCTCATGGAAGAAGTAAGACCCATTTCTTTGGAAGGCAAATAGGAAATAGAACTTGGCCTCACGGAGAATTAAACATCTGACTTAAGGCCAGCTACTGAAACATTGCTGGGTCTCAGTTGGCCCATTTGGCAACCGAAGGGTGTGCCTTCTAGCCATGTCTGCTTCTCTTTGGCTCTGTGTCTTGGAGATGTTCAGATGGGAAAAGAGGGGAGTAAGAGAAGGGCATTAGGGTCTATCAGTGTCAGTGCCATCAAAGTGCAGAATGGGCCTTACCTTGGTGACTGGTGTGCAAGGAGATGGTGCTGGCCAGGTCTTTGCTATCTCTTGCTTTAGCTGTTGTTACTACATTCTGACTGAAGGGCAAGCCTGGGCACTGGCTCAGACATGAGGTACTCTAACACTAGCCCTGGTGTAGAGGCCATGAGGATGTAAGAGAGAGGCCAGACAGGAGGAATATAGGTCTGAAATTAATGCCCATTGGAGGCGAATATGGTATGTTAGACCGGAGGACATATTTAGCCTCATGACCACCCGAGTCCCAGATTGGAAAATGAAGTAGTCTTCAGGTAGGGTGCTGGTTCACAATTCCAGTCCTGCTTTTGGGTCATTTTGCAGATTCTCCTCAGGTCCTCAGTCTTGGTGGCAGGGATACTCCTTGGCTACCTGTCCTCTCTCTTTAGCTCAGTTTGGACAGCATTTGTTTAACCACAAGTGAAATCTAATTAAATGAGTAGTTGGCACTTGGTTTGCAGAGATGAAGAGGTGAGAAGGGCATTTTTGGTCCAGGGGGACAGAGGAGCAAGTGCATGAGGTTGACACGGGCACTGCTATACTCTGATAATAAAAACTAAGACAACACTGGAGTGTTGGGGTATAGGTTGGACCAAGTGGCAATGTTTTGTTGTTGTAATTTTAAAAGCTGTAGTGACATATAAATTTACATGTCATGAATGTACTCACTTTAGAAAATACTGCAATTATTTTAGTATGTTTACAAAGTTTGTAATCATTACTATAATTCCATTTCAAGATATATCTGTCAACCCTGCATGAAAAGGCCCATCGGTGGCATATAGTGGTACATTCTATCACTGTGGTGGCTGAACTAGGAGGATCAGAACTTGGGCAATTTAACAACTTAGTGAGGCTCTGTTTCAAAAACAAAACAACAGAATAGAATAGAACCAGTACCATGAGCTCAGTGAAAAGCTGAATTCAATCTCTAGTACCCTAAAAGCAAAAAAAAAAAAAAAGAAAAAAAAGAAAAACAAACAAACAAAAAAACAAAAGAACCAAACCTAGCTTATATTTTTGTTTGTTTTTGAGAGAGCATCTCATTATGCAGTTCAGGCTGGACTTGAGCTCACCTTGTAGCCCAGGCTAGTCTGGAACTCACAAGGATCCTCCTGCCTCAGTCTTCTCAAGGGTACTGGGATTATTAGCACATGTCACCACACCCAGCTAAACCTAGGTTCTTCATGTCCATTCCCAATGATTCCTCATTCCCAGGCCCAGCCAAATACTAGTATGCCTTTCTCTCTATAGATCTGCCTCTTTTGAACATGTCACACATAGAGAATCATACAATCTGAGGTTTTCTGAGACACGTAGCTTCTTGTACTTAGCATAATATTTTACAAGCTCATCCATATTGCAATATGTATGTATCAGTACTTCTCTTTTAATTCCAATAATATTTGACTATGTGGCTACATCATATTTTGCTGATTCATTCATTCACCAACTCATGAAAAAAACAGAAGTCGTGATGTCTGTTTACAGAGCCTGGTTAAGAGCTGCACAAATTCTACAGTCAAATTGAGATGTATTGGATAGAAAGCTTGCTCACATATAAAGATACATGACAGTGGTCCAGATCTTATGCTCTTTTAGTCCAGAGTCTTAAGCTCTCTATCTCACAGTTTGGTGAGAATTTCAGTCTCAATGAATGGCTTTTCTTCCTGCCATAACTATGCAAAGTTCCCAGAGACTTTGGGAACAAATTCTGGGAAGGTTGCTTCACTGTGCACAGGCTGTGAATCTCTGATAGGGACCCCTCCAGATTCCCTGGGGCTCAAGAAAGCCTTGCTGTGGCTACAGCTGAGTGACAGTGGCTAGAGTAAAATAACTTTCTTCATACCTAATTTGAACTCTCAAACTATCTGAGGGGCCATTCTCTGAGGGGAACTGCTGGGTCAAAGGGTGCGTGCAATTGTCATTGTGAAGTGTGCAACTAGAACTTGTACAGAAGTTGTACCAATTTGCCCTTAATTAGGCTAGGTATCAGAATGTTCATCTCCCAGGGGCTCCTCTGCATGGTGTTATCAGCTATGGGTCACTGATGAAGAAAGGTATGAAACATCGTTAATTATCGTTTTTGGAATAGCGAGTGACATTTGGCATCTTCTCATATATTTAAGAGCTTTATCTTTTTCTCAGCAAACAATTTGTTGATATCCTTGCCTTTTTCTATTTTATTGCTAGTGTGTAATATTTCATTACAAGTTGCAAATAGTTTTCTCCATGCCCTTTCTCTCTCCTTTTCTCTTTTTCTTTCTCTTTCTCCCTCCCTTCCTTCCTTCCTTCCTTCCTTCCTTCCTTCCTGCCTGCCTGCCTGCCTTCCTTCCTTTTATTCTTTCTTTCTCTTTCTCCTTCCTCTCTCCCTTCCCTTTCTCTCGACTCTTTTCCCTTTTTTCCCCTTTCTTGTCCCCTGCCATCCCCCTCCCTCCCCTTCTCCTCCCTTCTTCTTTCCTTTTCTCTTCCCCCTTTTGCCCTTTTGCTTTCCCCCTTCCCCATCCCTTCCCCTCCCATTTCCCCTACTCCCCCTACCTTCCTTCTCCCTCCCTTTCCTTCCTCTCCTACCCCCCTTCTCTTCCCTTCTTTTCCTTTCTGTGGCACTGAGGCTAGAACCAAGAACTCTGTACGCCTGCAAAACACTCCATCAGTGATCTAAATATCTACAGTGCTTTTAAAAATGTTTATTTTGAGGTGGGCTCACTCAGTTGAGACTGGCCTCAACTTTGAAATCCTCCGGCCTCAGCTTTTGCAGGGAACTGGGTTGGCCACTGTACCCAGCTGTTGTTTCTTGATTCTGTTTATACTGCTAATGCTATGCCCATATTTTTTTTAAATGTGGAAGACTGATGAAACTGAATTTATCAATTTATTGCTTCTGATTTTTATGTCAGAGTTAGTATACAGAAGTTGTCTCTTTAGTTTTTTTTATATTTTTATGGTTTCATTTTTAACGTTTAAATCTTTGATTCTCTGGGAATTTATCTGGAATAAGGTATGAAGGATGAATCAATTATGCTTCTCCAGACGGTTACTCAACTATTACAACAATTTTTAAAATGATTCACCTTTTCCCCACTGACTTGAATTTAGACCAATATTTTAAATTTGGAGGGAAGCTTCTGCATCACTACTACAAAGAAATGTGACTTTACATTTTTGCTAAAAGCATGGCGACAATTACTTTTTTCATTACTTTCTAAGACTTGCTATTTTATCTTTTTAATGTATTGCCAATCTGAGAAGCAAACTGTGGTGTTTTGCTGTTTTAATGGGAGGACATAAATGCAGGAAGAATCACAAGAGGGCATGTGTCAAGAGCCCAGATGTGGAAGCTGAGAAGGGTCACTGAACAGAGACCTGCAGGAGAACAGCTTTAGACTGGATCCATCCATGAGAAGACCTGGAAGGGACTGGAGCCAGCACAGGCTGGGGATAAAAAAAATTTGGTTCAAGGGAGTAATTTGGACCTCCATAAGTAGACTGTTCCAAAAGTGCACAAACTTCCTCTGTGAAAGAAGGAAGAGGGGGAGAAATGTGGAATCAGGCTTCGGCATGATCTGGAAGGGGGTCTTGCAGAACTGATGCAGGGGTGCTCAGAAACACGAAGCCCCTTGAGTCTGTGTCTCCACCACAGACTGAGAGGCTGCAGACGCTCTCCCCAATTTTCTTTTTTTCTCATGGTCCAAGACACCATCACCTCTAGCCTGATCACTGCAATGATTTCCTGTTTTCCGCCCGACAAACTCAAGCTGCCCAGTCTGGTTTCTACACAGCATCACACATCTATTCAAAATTCAGTTCTCGTCTTTAGGTTTTTCCTCTGACACTTATTGATAGCTTCTAGTTACACTTCGATTGAAATTCAAAATTCTCAGAAATCTGAAATATAAATAAATCAAAGGACACAATAAAGGATAAACGATATGAAACAAGGAGGTAGAACTTTTGCAAAAGGCAAGGAAGGCAAGAGATATATAGAGAGGGTAGAAAAGGAAGGCAAAGGGGTTATAAAGGATGAAGATGTGTTATATCCATGTACCAACCCCCTGTGATGAGTGTAACCATAATTGCTACAAACATGTACTAATAAAATGGTTTAAATTCAACCTTCTCCACTGGACCTATCTTCCTCTGAGGCTTATGCTTACTATGTTCAGATTTTGTGACTCTTCTGTCACACATTCCCAACGGACAAAAGTTCTTTCCTTTCCCACTGCATGGCCTGTCCTGCGCACAGATACTCGGCCCCAGCAGACACACTTTTCCAGGCTTGCTCCTTGCTTCCCATCTCAGCTTGGAGGGCCCACCCCAATACCCTTCTGGGTATCAGACACCCTGTCTTGGCCCCTGGTAATTTTCCCTCACAGCACTTAGCACAGGGGCAGTTATTTAGTTAGTTTGATAATTTTCTGGATTTTGTTGCTCTCACTGGATTGTACACTTTATATCTCTGTATCCCCAGTGACTAATGAAATGCCTGGTGTAAACCTGACATTCAGTAAATATTTGTTCATTAATGAGTGAGGTACAACTATAAAGCAGCGAGATTGATTCTAAACATGATAAACAAATAACAATGTTTATCCTGCTGGAAATGCTACCCATCCTCATCTCCATTAACCCAAATCTTCCCTTACTTGGAGACCTCCCCTCATTCTAATTGCTACTTAGAACGAAACGGAAAACGTTTATCTTTCCTCTAGCCCACTCTGGTCACTTAATTCCTCCAACCCCTGTAGCCCAACTGACAGGAGAAGAATCAAGGAGAAAAAAAAATTAATGTAAGTCTCCATAGTGGCCTTTTCCCAAACAGTAGCAAGCTATTTTCCTTTCTCGCAATTTCTACTCTTTCCCCTTGAATATACAGCTATATGCCTGCTAATTTGCTTTGATCACTCCCTCAGGGGCTGTCATGGAATCAATTAGACCTGTACAATTTTACAACTTGAGGTCACCCAGTATGATTTCTCATTTTACAGATGAGAAAACTGAGGCCCAGAGAGGTTAATGTTTGAAACAATTACCTCTGATGGGTCTTGTAATACTAATCAGTGTCATTTTATAAGATGAATGTTCTCAATATCCCAGCTCCACATGAGTAAAAATCCTCATCCTATTTATGTAAAGACCTGCTAGTGGTGATGGTCTCAGCACTAAGGTGAGCCTGGCAGACGAGCTTCTTCTCCTCTTCTCAGCCCACAGCTGCATTAGTGTTGGGCGGTGCAAAGCCCCTGGCCAGGGCCAGGCCCCCACCCTGCATGGGGCCACAGGCTTCACTTATACTTTCATGAAGAGGCTCCACATTTGTGCTGAGACCCAGGTAGAATCACGGACCGTAAGACCTGCTGTGTTAAAGCACTGCACAACAGTAAATGGAAGTCATCTCTCCCCTCAGAAGTCACAGAAGCTCACCTGAGAAACGTTTCAAAGCAGACATGGGAAGGGAAGAAGTTTTGAAAATTTGATCAGAAACACTGTCAGAGACTCCTCCTCCCTAATATATTAGCTTTGTGGTGTCGGAGACAAGGCAAGCGGAACAGAACTTTAACAAACACATTTAAATAGAATATGACATGGTTTGCAAGAGGGAAGAAAAAGGGGTAACTCTGCATTAAATGAATCAGCAAGAAATTGAGCAAAGTCCAGGTGAGAGGTTTGACAGTGGGAATTTGTACTGTGCCTGAATTGTGGATTCGAGCACTCTCTCAGGCTTTGGTCTTGTCACGAGCCTGGGAACAGGCACCTCCATGTGCCCTTTTTTGCCCTACTCAGATGCTGCAGTGGGATACTTTACATTAGTGATATCTGTGGCTCTGAGGGGGAGAGAAAGCACCCCGTTGTCCTGGTGCACAGGGCAGGTGTGGTCACAGAGAAACCCAGAGCTCCTGCCAACGTAATGAAGCCAGGCCAACCTGGCGAGCATGGAATTCTGGGAGCCATGAGGTTTTTCCAAAGCTGGAAAGCAAAGAAAACAAGGTATTGCTGGTAGAAGTACAGTGTGAGAATTTGAGGAAACCTTGGGTTGTGGGTTAGGAGCATTCAAGTTTTTGACATTAAAGAAAGCAAAGGTGATGTAGGGAGACATGCTGGGGACCCTGGACGATGGTTGGGATTCCCGTGATGGACGGGGCTCTGAGTAAACTTGATCGATGGCTTAATTCTTTATCCAGGGCAGTAAATCAGGATGGCCACTTTGTCCTTAGACTGATGCAAGCACACTGAAGGCACCTCACCAAAAACTTTGGGCTGAGGAGGGAACCGGAATTCTGGGAATGTTGAGAGGCGGGGAGTGATAGCAGCTCCTGGAGAATCTGCAGCCCACATGTCTCAGGGTGGCAATGAGTGAGGTCACTACAGAGGCCTGAGTGAATGCCAGTTCACTACACCCACTTTTCAGCCTTTCCACCGTGCCTGGTGTTTCTGATGCTTTGGTGAAAGTTCTAAGATCAGCCTTGCCTTTATTGTCCGACCTTTGCAAGGAGCTTAACATCTTGCAAGATGCAATTGAGGAACACTTCCTGTGCACCTATAATTAGCTTCGAACTCCCTGAATGAAGATTCTAGTTTATATATTTCAACTCTATACCATGTATAATAGGCAATTAGCACAATATTTTAAAAAATGGGTATGATATGATTACCTTTATCATAAGTGACACATAGTCAAGGATTGTCACTCACTTTTCTCTTTTTACTTTAGTAATTTTTTTTTTTTGTTTTTGTTTTGTTTTGGTCTTTTTGAGATAGGGTCTCATTAAGCAGTTCAGGCTGGCGTTGAGCTCACTTTTATAGCCCAGGCTGGTCTCGAACTCCCGCTGATGCTCCTGCCTCAGCCTCCCAAGTGCTGGGATTACAGGTGTGTGCCACCACGCCCAGCTTAGTAAGTTTAATTTCTTGTAGGCAAGCAGAATATAACTTTAACCTATTCATGGGAGTATTCTCAGTTCTTGAAAGTGGGGTTCTGAGAGCTCCCGGATGTGAGCAGGTGTTTCCTCAGCCTCTTCTTCTGCAGCCTGAGGAATAAGAACCACCCAGCAACTATCCTTCAACTCTTGCCTTACCAGCCCCTCCCATTGCCTGTTACTGGAAGAATCTTCTAGAAGATCTTAGGCTTTTATAAGCACTCGTTTCTAGCTCCTCTCATGTACACCTCCTCTTATGGCCATGAGACAGCGGGTGAATTGCACAGTGTCTTTTCATTTGTAAACTGGGGATAATGGTTCCTAGTTGTTGAGAATACAGAGAGGCATTATCTAATGTGTTTTTTTTTTTTTTCCTTCCAATCTAGAGGGATGCTAAACATGTGGATTCTGTCTTCCACTGTGAAACATGGCTGTCTCCTTCTTATTAAGAAATGTCCCTTTTTCCCTAAGTAACACCATCCAACATTCTTCTTCATCCTATCTGCTTGAAATTTACCCACAGTGGAGTTTCACTGGCTTCATTAAGAGACTCCCTTACACAGTCTAGCTCTCTCAAGGAGATTGATGTTATAAAACAATAGTTTATGAGACTCTAAGTTTGTTGAGAACCTGTCAAAAGCTTTGCATGTATGTGATTTTTCAGAGATAGTAGGAGGTTTTATAGAAATATATATATATACATACATATGTATATATATTTCCTATTTTAATGACTTACTTGTTCAATAACTGTTCAGACTTAGGACTTAATGATGCTGTTTGGACTTGTGACCCTCACTCAGACTTATGATGCAGGAAAATGAATGACAATGAGCCTTATAGTGGCTTCTTCTACAGTACAGAACTGTACCATTTTTTGAATTTACTGTATAGTATAGTACTATAGTATTATGTTGTTATACATTATAGTACTGCATGTTAGAGTTATGCAAATGAAAGCAAAATCATTGAGTTGGAGTTTTCTTTGACCATTTCCTTGTTCTGAATGTTGTAATGTACATACCATGTGCAATTCCTTGATTACTGACCAGTTCATTTAATGACCTAGTTACAGGACCAGAACTTGGATGTTAAACAAGGAGGAGTGTCCAGGAAGAAATTAGGCTCAGTGACCAATGTGGGGATGTCATGCAATTGTACCTCCAATTCCTAGAGCAGCTGTTTATGGTAGACATTGTGGCAATGAAGAAAGAAGGTCCTACCATCACTTCAGACTGTCCACTTGGATGTAGTAAGCCAATGTCGTAGCATGAAAATTGTAGGATAGATGCGGAAATGCTTTCTGGAATAAGTCTATTGTCTTTGGGGGATGGGCTGCAGAGCACCACCGTATCTGTTTATAAGGAGATCTTTATAATGAAGTTGACGTAAGATGGGATCATTTCTCAAGTCAAACAATAGGACTGGTAAGCTCTTATGGCTCTTTCCTACTCCAGAATGCTTTGCTGTTCTGCTTCTCTTTGTCATCTCACTCTCTATTTTCTGTTTTTACATGTGTGTGCCTGTGGTCTGCTTGGTCCAGTGGGAAGAAGTCAGTGGCTATGATGAAAACCTGAATACCATCCGCACCTACCAGGTGTGCAATGTCTTCGAGCCCAACCAGAACAACTGGCTGCTCACCACCTTCATCAACCGACGGGGGGCCCATCGCATCTACACAGAGATGCGCTTCACTGTGAGAGACTGCAGCAGCCTTCCCAATGTCCCAGGCTCATGCAAGGAGACCTTCAACTTGTACTACTATGAGACTGACTCTGTCATTGCCACCAAGAAGTCAGCTTTTTGGTCTGAAGCCCCCTACCTCAAAGTAGACACTATTGCTGCAGATGAGAGCTTCTCCCAGGTGGATTTTGGGGGAAGGTTGATGAAGGTCAACACTGAAGTCAGGAGCTTTGGGCCTCTTACTCGAAATGGGTTTTACCTCGCTTTCCAGGATTATGGAGCCTGTATGTCTCTCCTTTCCGTCCGTGTCTTCTTCAAAAAGTGTCCCAGCATTGTGCAAAATTTCGCAGTGTTCCCAGAAACCATGACAGGGGCAGAGAGCACGTCTCTGGTGATTGCTCGGGGTATATGCATCCCCAATGCAGAGGAAGTCGATGTGCCCATCAAGCTCTACTGCAACGGGGATGGGGAGTGGATGGTGCCCATTGGGCGCTGCACCTGCAAGCCTGGCTATGAGCCTGAGAACAGCGTGGTCTGCAAGGGTAAGCTGGGCCCACTGAGGCCTCTGTCTCCTGCCCACCTGGGGCATACCATGTTTGCAAGGTTTCTCTGTGTCTACCCTGAGATACCCAGGTGTAGAAAGAACCTATTGGTTTATTGTAAAATTGCTTGTATTCATGATGATTAGGAAGAGATAGGGAAATTTTGAACAATGAAAAAATAGTTTGATAACCACTTATGTTCAATTTAGGAACATATTCTCTGTCTTTATCTCACACAAACACATGCACACACATGTCTGCACCCTGCATCCAACTACAAGCTCTGGGGACGAGAGTTTTGGGGTTGTCATGGACAGTTCACTCAAGGATAATTGAGAAGCGACTGAATCTGGAAAATATTTTAGTTCATTTCAGTCCAGCTCCCACAGCATTTAACTTGGTACTGAACCCGTGTAGCTCATTAACTCACAGACCTCTGGCTTGGCTGTCTTTCTCCTTGGGCTCAGTGCCAGGCCCTGGAAGACGAAGCTACTGGAATGAGAAGAAGAGCGTGCCATGTGCTGTCTTGCCTTTCGCATCTGAAGGACAGAGGGAATGCAAACTTTGCAGTTTGAGGGTGCCGGACTATTAGGGATCACTTTGGCTCTCCTCTGCTCTAGAGAGCCCATGGTCAACATGTAGCAATGGGTACTCTAATTTAGCTCTAGATTTAGTCTGCTCTTGGAAAGAATGGAAGGGTCTTGCCTAAAACACAGAAAATGAGCATAGGGGAACCCAGACATGGGGAAGAGAAGACTGCTTTCCACGATTAAATTCTGCTTGCCATATTCAGAGGTTCTGATTCTTCTCAAAAGAAGCACCCTGGCCCTGACACATCATTCAATTTGCCTCCAGTCCTTCGGAGATCAGAGACTGTACTGATATCTTTTGCACCCTAAATGTGCTATTGGCTGTCTTACTTGGTACTGTCTCCTATCCTGCCTAGGAGCCTGATCCAGCTGTACCCATCTCCATCCCCTCGTACTTTATTCCTTAGACACCTGCCGATGAAGTGGTCACCCCAGGACTGCTAATGCCTGTCACTTCTGTGATCTCATGGGCTCAGCTAATTGCCTGGGCAGGAGTCCTCTCCCAGCCTTTCTAAGCCCTATTGGGGCACAGAGTCTTGTCTTTGTGTCTTTATTGGATTCCTTGGTTCTGGTACCCATGATGGATGTCCTGGAAACAGAGGGGAGACAGTGCCAGATTCAGTGATGAATCGCCATAGACAGTTTTACATCCAGCCTAGCCTGGTCCCACAGTGGCTCCTCTTTGTCCTGTTGGCTGGGGGTGGGGCAAGGCCTCCTCTTTGGCATTCTTCAGGGCCTGACTGGGGACCCAGGCACCAGGCAGAGTTCTTAAAGGCACAGGTGCAGCAGCTGCCAGACACAC
Organism: Myocastor coypus; assembly: GCA_004027025.1. NCBI lineage: Eukaryota > Metazoa > Chordata > Mammalia > Rodentia > Myocastoridae > Myocastor > Myocastor coypus. Next base: position 42,382 of record PVJA010003913.1, on the reverse strand, counting down.
TCACAACGAGGCACGGTAATTTCTCTGCGCTTCAAAGGACTGCCACACCACACTTGCTGGCTGAGGCCCTCGTATTTTTCTCATTATTTCCTGAGCAGAATGGCAGGAACTGGAGCAGGCATTGATTGGTTCTGATTTAATTGGGACTCTGGGAATAGGCTTTCATTTCTTTGGGCTAATTGGAACTTTTCTCTTTTGGGGGGGGGGGTTCTGCTGTCCCTGCTATTTGTGAGTTACCTCCTGTGGTTGTCCTGGGAGGGACTGTGGGGACAAATATGTAAATCCAAGTTGTTTCTTTCCATTCTCCCTACCCAGCCCCAACTGCCTTCTGGGTTTTGGTGGGCATTTCTGCTCAGCTGCTATAGTGAGCCATCTTAACTTTGTAAGCTCCTTATTGTGAACTCATTGCAGAGAATGGAGAGCCCAGAACATCATCACTGTGGTACTTAACAGGCACAGACAGTCATGTTTTGGTGGCATTTTTCAGAGCAGAGAATAACACATCAGGTGACATTATGGAGCCTTTTACTCTGTAGCCTAGCTGAGCTCATTACCCTAGGAAGTCACTTTAAGTTGCATCTCTGTGTCTCTGGTCTTACTGATAGCTGGACTGTGAGAGAACCAGATCTTAATACTCAGAGGGTTTCTTCAGGGAGGAGAAGGACCCCCCTATGTAGACAGAGATCTTCAGAGAAACCTCAGCACACTTTGGTGGGGGAGGTAGACAGCGCATAGGGAGGGACTGGTGGTGGGTCCCCATGTGGTGCCTTTGAGGGGAGGCTCTCCACCCATTTTGTATGTTCATGCTGTGCTGCCTTGTGGGCACTGGGTCTTTCTCAGGAGTCTGGGTTTACCACCAAGTACATCTTATCCTCAGGAAGCAGGAGCAAGGAGAGAGGCAGATGCCGGGGACTTGCAGATAAAACCAGTGGCTACTGTGTTTCAGTGGAGCCTGAGAATTGATGTTCTCCATACCTTGGTTGGTAATTTCCTCCAGTTAATTCTGTGTAGTTATGCCAACCGGGTGCATTATCTCCTCTGGGGTATTTGCACCTAGAACTTTACATGTATTGAACAGAAAAGGTGGCAGAAACAACTTCCTGTTTCTGTTTACATGTTATTTTTCTGGCAATTCAGACGATCGTGATGGACAAGCAGCCGTCTCCTCTTACTTTTGTTTTCCATTTGTTGAACCCATGAATCTGTTAAGCTTGTGGTGACCAGTTGTTGGGCTGTGCACTTGTTGGAGACTAGTTAGGCCGAGAAGGGTTGTGGGCTGTGTGCTAACATGCTACTTGCACCTTCCCGAGGGCTGTGTGGCCTGAGGCCCAGTCCTGACTCATTCTTTCTGTGTACACACAGCCTGTGCTTGTCAGGCAGGGTCACAGGGACCTCATGGCCCCATCAGTGATCTTGACTTCATTGTGTGCTTTACTAATTATGAGGAAAATGGCTCATGTCCCTCAATATCAAGTTGATGATAGGGTACATTACTGAGAGAACATAGCTTCTGTTGCCTTAACCCCCATATGCCTTCCCTGCTGAGGTTGGAGGCAAAGTCATTTCTCTGTGTGGACCCCATGCAGCCTGCTTCTCCCTTTTTGGGCTGGCCAGGAGTTGGTGCTCAGCCAGCGTTCTCTGTGCTGCACAGCTTACGCTGTTCACCAGATGGGTGTGCGCTGCCAGGAGGATGGTGGGACTAGGACTCACGATCCTCATGAGGAACATTTGAGGGCAAACTCCTTCACTGTCTGCTGGAAGGTCAGGGCCACAGCATCTGATAAAGGTGCCCATAACTGCTCTAGGGAGCAAATCCTAGCTGGAGCAATGTGTTCGTGCGTCTTGGAGATGCCCCACCATGAATGCTCCTAGAGGGCCTGGGACGTGGCTTTCTCGGGGCTCTTGGGTCAGCTACATTCATCCCCACTGAGGCTGCTGGCAGGGCCTTCACACCTCTGCAGAGAAAGAGAGCAAGCTCTGATGCTCCTTTCTCCCTGTTCAACTCTCCTACCTGTCTGCAGAAGCTGTGCATTTAGGCTAGCAACCTCTGACATGGACTTAAGAAGTGTTTTTCCCCAGGCCAGACATTTCCCTGCCGTCTTCCCAGAGGCCTCCTTTTCATCTGTGGCTGTGTCTTCGCTCCTTCCCCTCCACACGAGGAAATGTTTTTCCTTGGTAATTTTCTACCTGCATGTAAATTCCTTCATGCCTGGAAACCCAAGGGACATTTTGAACCTTTCAACAGTTTCGGTGCCTTTGTCAACTTGAGCAGCTGAGATGAGCCACTTTATAAGCCTGGGGGGAGTTGAGATGAAAACTCTGCAGGATTCCAAGGTGGAGAAAAATGTGTCCAATTTCAGTCCACTTGGAAAGAGGTTTCCAGGGCTTATTTCCATCGTTCTCAGGGTTTCTGGTCCCAGTGTGGAGGATTTGTGTCTCTCCATATCTTGAGATGCTGCAAGACAGAGTGTGAGGGAACGCGTGTGTGCCTGCGCCTGCACTAGGCCACTGTGCTGGCGGCCACACTCACAGACACTGGGAGGCCCTGCTGCTCTCCCCGGCCCACCCCAGCTGCCTAGCGAGGAAGAGCAAGTCTACAGCCCAGACAGCGCTTCCACACACCCCAGGGAGACCAGCGCTGCACAGGACAGGAGAGGCCAGAGTCATTAACACCACAGCCCTGTCAGATGAGCTCAATAATAAGATTTCCCAACAGGCTTCTTCATTCAGGAGCCTCTGGGGTCTCCTCTGCTCCCATGGTGGCTCTACTCATCTTCCTTCAGAGCAGAAGCAGATATAATTGGTGGATGTAATGGGTTGTGGACACTGGCATGAGCCACAGCAAAAGCAACTGGAAGGATGCCTGTGGACTCCAGCATGGAGGGCTCTGGAGGTGGCAGAGCATGGCCGGGATAGGGGCTGGCTTCTGGGTTCCAAATCCCCACCTACTCTGGGATGCTCCTCCTGCCTATGAAAGATCCCACTGGTATTGGCCAAACAATCTTGACTTGCCCTAATCAGTGCCAGAGCTGTCCAGAATGGCAGGGCACACTCACTGTTCCATGCTGAGAGCTGTCCATGGTGGAGTCCACACTTGGCCTCAAGCTTGGCTGTGCATGAGTTACTAAACGTGCATTATGATGTGGGTGGAGAAAAGTCACGAGATTTAGAGTTAGTTCCCAGTACTGTCACTTATGTCATGGTCACCAAGGCATGAAAAGTTGTGAAGGTCTGAAACTGCAGAGAGAGTGGCGTGGTTGCAGCTCTCTTCTAACCACCTCATTTGTCCCTAGAGGGACCTGGCCATGAAGCATTTGTGGGCATCTATGTGGATAGCCACAGATAGTTAATGTCAAAACTGGGATTAGAACTTAAGTCCAGAGAGGTTTCCATCTGCCTCTGTTTCTGAGACTGGTTTTTGTTGAAATTAATTGTCTTTGAGACACAGCATGTTATTTCTGAAATGTCAGGCTTCTGTCAGCAGTCTTCTTACAAATGCTCTCCAGTGTCTGTGTTGACCTTTGTTTGTCTTGGGGTCCCCTGGGTTCCTTGCACTTATACATTTCTGTATGCCATGCATCTACTTGGGACTCCATGAGCTACAGTGTCTTCTTAGCTCCTCTGGGGATTCTCTCTTCTCTCTGGAGACCTCTGATTGTTAGCTTCTTACAAGCCACCAAGGCAATGAATAGCACTTTGCAAGGACCCCTGGCTCTTGGATCTAAGGCTTTATGTTACAGAAAAGGGTGAGGAGGGGAGGTGGGTTCTCTACTTTGCAGGACTTTGGCACAGACTCTAGGGCTTCATTCCAGCTCAGTCAGGCCTGAAGCTAGACTTACTGTCTTAGTTCTTATGTGCTGCTGAAAGAGAATACCCTAGACTGAGAATACCATCTTGTAGGTCTGGAGACTGATGCACCAAAGATCAAGACTTGCGGGTTCAGTTGTATGGAGTGGAGGAACGCTGTGTCCTCGCATGGCAGGGAAACACCAGAGCAGAAGAGCAAGTTCTGTGGAACACACTGAAGTTGCTTTGATAAGGGCCACTCTCCAGGTAGGGGTCCCTGTGGCCTGATCACCTCTTCAAGGTCCCACCTCCTGGTACTAACTCACTGGTGACACCTGAACTTTGCTGGGGTCGCGTTCAAGCCCCAGCACTGATCCTCTGATCTCCATCCTCATCTCTCTCTGGAGTTGAGCAGATCCTTTCTACAGAATCTGAGTACAAACAGTGGCACTAACTTCCTTGACTGTGGAGACTTGGTCACTTTTGGCTAACTCTATTGGCAGAGTCTTACTGCTCTGGGGTCTCAGATTTTCTTCAGTGTATTGGGTTAAGGAAGACACAAATGAGTCATTCTCGGGTTGTTGAAAGTGGACAAGGAATATGTCACAGATACTGGCTAGCCACTCAGAGGAAGTCTGTCTTTGCTAGCAAGACTTTGACAGGGACCTTAAGAGAGGAGTGGCCTTGGCTCCTCCCCAGGGGTCAGCTTTCTGTCTGCAGATGTCCTGTCTGCACTCCTCTTGCAGGCTGAATTAAGTACAAGTTACATGGTCAAGAAATGGTACTTGCTTTTGTTTCATGGGCCAGTTAATGATGCATGGAAGATAGTTCTTTGAGAGACAGAGAGAGAGAGAGAGAGAGAGAGAGAGAGAGAGAGAGAGAGAGAGAGAGAGAGAGAGAGAGATAGCACAGGAGATTCTGCCTTGGGGCTCAGGAACCATTCTGATGACAGCATCTCCCCTTGCTGGGGACTACCAGGCTGCTGCAGAATAAGCCTGCGCATGTGTGTTGGCTTCACCCTCCAGTGCACGTAGGACCAGTGAGCTCAGGAGGAAATCAGCTAGGGTGCTGCAGGCTCCCACAGGCGTGGTGAGAATGAGGCACTGCTGAGAGTCTTGGGAGGCCTTTTGGGATCAGTCTTGGAATCAACTTGTAATAATTCCGGAGGGTGCTAGGTCACATGTGGCTCTGCTGGTCAGAAACCCAGACAACGCCCAGGCCCTCAGAGGACTCCAAAGACAGTGGGTGGTGGTGGCCCATCAGATGGCATTTCTATTGCATTCCACACTGGAATGTGTGTGGATCCTTCCACGGGTGGGACACTTGCAGTTCCTGAAGCAGCCTTAGTTCTTCCTTGGGGTAGGCTATTTATGTAAATCTCCACGCCTCTAATTTACTAATATCGTTATTTATAAATGTTTTGAACACAAAATGCGTATGACAAGTTTCCCTCCACTGTGAGCCTCACCAGTGTCTTGCAGATTCTAACATTGTCCTCCAGAGAGGGGCCTGCCTGCCTTTTGCCCATTCAGATAAAGACACACCCTTATCCTACCTGCACAGAGGGTGTGTTCCTACTCTTTATAGCCTCTTCCCTGCTTAGCAATGAAGATTCATAGTTGTTTGACTATATTATATATATATATCTGCGTCAGTTCTTCCTCAGATTTTTGAGTTCCTTACGTTTTATTTAATTCTTTAACTGATACATCATCTGTATACATTAGGCTTACTTCTATCTTTTGGTGTTTCTGAACAATGTTGCAACAAATATCCTTGTGCATTCATCTTTGGATATTTTTGAGTATATTTTTGAGACAAATTCATTAATTAATGTACTCAATGAATATTTATTGAGAACTTTCTATATGTGCCAAGCACTTTTCCAAGAATTAAAAATGCAGCAAATTCTCTGAAGTAAAATTGCCGAGTCAGTATATAAATTTTTAATTTTGATAGAGTCCCAAATTAATCCTTCCCCTAAAAGGCATTTCTTACCAAATGTTGCTCCCACTGCAGTGTATGAAAGTTCCTGTTCTCAGTACTTTGCCAAAATGATAAAATATCAATCGTTTTTTATCTTTGCTGATCTGAGAAGTGAAAAATGACATCCCACCCGAGTTCCAGTCTGCGTTTTTCTGCTGCAACATTGCAAAGTTGCAGGACCGGCCCTACTCAGGAGCTGAGACTCCAGCTTTTGGTGAGAAAGCAGCCCGAAGCCCGGTGTGTTTCTTTTCTTTTCTTTTTTTTAAGAATTTTTTATTTTATTTATTTATTTTTTTCTTGTTTCAGAACCTTTGTTTGTTTGTTCACTTATTTTTATGGCCGGCTCAGCCCGCCCTGAGGGCAGGGCTGGCGCAACATGTGGTGCCGGAGATCCGAACCACGGTCCCTGAAGCCGCCCAAGCTTTCCCAAGCAGGCGCTTTAGACCACTGAGCCATCCCGCT